>JARQOD010005636.1:0-46959 GCA_033576555.1 Oophaga sylvatica
GTGTGTTATCATGGTTGGAAACAGAATAACGGTTTTAAGCTCCGGTTTTTCTATTGGAATAAGTTCATATTAGTACAACAAGGTTATCTTCCCAGTTTCATTAAGATCTTTTTAGGGAATCAGTCTTTGTACCGCCATATTCTGCCATACCTATGCCTAGTGTGTTATCATGGTTGGAAACAGAATAACGGTTTTAAGCTCCGGTTTTTCTATTGGAATAAGTTCATATTAGTACAACAAGGTTATCTTCCAAGTTTCATTAAGATCTTTGTAGGGATTCAGTTTTTGTGCCGCCATATTCTGCCATACCTATGCCTAGTGTGTTATCATGGTTGGAAGCAGAATAACGGTTTTAAGCTCTGGTTTTTCTATTGGAATAAGTTCATATTAGTACAACAAGGTTATCTTCCCAGTTTCATTAAGATCTTTTTAGGGAATCAGTCTTTGGGCCGCCATATTCTGCCATACCTATGCCTAGTGTGTTATCATGGTTGGAAGCAGAATAACGGTTTTAAGCTCCGTTTTTTTTATTGGAATAAGTTCATATTACTACAACAAGGTTATCTTCCAAGTTTCATGAAGATCTTTTTAGGGAATCAGTCTTTGTATCGCCATATTCTGCCATACCTATGCCTAGTGTGTTATCATGGTGGGAAACAGAATAACGGTTTTAAGCTCCGGTTTTTCTATTGGAATAAGTTCATATTACTACAACAAGGTTATCTTCCCAGTTTCATGAAGATCTTTTTAGGGAATCAGTCTTTTTGCCGCCATATTCTGCCATACCTATGCCTAGTGTGTTATCATGGTTGGAAGCAGAATAACGGTTTTAAGCTCCGGTTTTTCTATTGGAATAAGTTCATATTAATACAACAAGGTTATCTTCCCAGTTTCATTAAGATCTTTTTAGGGATTCAGTCTTTGTGCCGCCATATTCTGCCATACCTATGCCTAGTGTGTTATCATGGTTGGAAACAGAATAACGGTTTTAAGCTCCGGTTTTTCTATTGGAATAAGTTCATATTAATACAACAAGGTTATCTTCCAAGTTTCATTAAGATCTTTTTAGGGAATCAGTCTTTCTGCCACCATATTCTGCCATACCTATGCCTAGTGTGTTATCATGGTTGGAAACAGAATAACGGTTTTATGGATTCAGTCTTTATTTGAATTATAAAGTTGCTATATAGGAATGTATGGGTGTTCACCTTTCTTCCTAAAATAATCTCTGCTAATGGTAACCAGATCTTCCATCTAACTATAGCACAGTAAATGTTATCTGTCCTCGATCTAGCTTGCCATATAATAAATGGCTCCATACAATGTAGCTGCCCCTGCTGAAGCAAAGTTTTCACTTCCAGGATGGATGATAATTCTTCGTTTTGGGTTTGTTGAGGATAAAACTTGGAGTACTGTACTGGTAGCTGCAAACGTTGGACCTCTGCGCAGTCTGTCAAATTTTCTTCACGCCACCAGTAGGAAAGTGCGTTAAGCCGGCATGGTTGTTGACCTTACCATACTCACCCTACTGTCTTATACGTTGTCTATTACTATTTACAGTTAAAATGTAGGAATATACAGTATCATAACTGTTAACTAAAGTGCTTCTATTTTAAAGGATATACCTTGTTACTGTCTCATACAAAGTATTTGTGGATATGGTGTAAAAGTTACCAACTTTTATGACATTTCAGAGGATACAATTTCACTAATTTGGAGCAAAATCCACTGGACAACCATGCTACATAGAATATTTCTCTTCAGTATGCTTACATTCAAGAACTAACAAAAAGGTAGTATCAAGTTTTGTGTGATTTTTGCCTTGGCTTCTTTTGATACTAATCTTTAGTGTACATTTACTTGAATTTTAAAATTGCTTTTCATTTCAGACTGAATTTTATTTTATGAATCAGCTTTGGCTTCAAGTACTTTTGAATAATTTAAGATTTCTAATTTTGCATTAAATAATTAAATTATAAAAATATTTTTGTTTAAAGAGTAGCTGTAATGTATGTGGTACAGTTCATATAGCGTCTTGTGCTTGGGTGCGATGAAAATACTTGAGACACAGGTTGATAAAGAAAGTCTTGTATTGCTTCATACAAATTGGCAAAAATAAACACACAGGTTGCAAACACAGAAGCAGGAGACACAGCAGGCCAGAGTAATCTAAGCTCAGCAATAACTCTCCACAACAGATTCAGATCTTCTTCTCTGTTACCGCAAGTCCATGCAAACGTGAGGCTCTCATGAGCAGAGTTCAGAGTCCACAAGTGCTTCAGAGTTCCTCAGTAGGAATGGCTGGAGTACAAGGTCCAAGGCTTCAGGAGCAGAACACAGGTTCACTGCAGGCTAGATTCTGAAGCACTGATTGCTCAGCTGTGGCTGTTTAAGAAGCAAACGGAGAGAAGCTGGAAAACTCCATTTTGACTGAGGGCAAGATAGCTGCAGCAAAACAGAAAGCAAAATGGCCGACGAACAAACTGAGTTTCAGAAACAGATACACAGAACCTTACATTACTCCCCCCTTAGGGACAACCTCCGGATGACCTCAGACCAGGCTTGTGTGGGTACCTCTGATGAAACTGACGGAGCAAGCGAGGAGCATTAACGTTATTGACTGGCTCCCATGAGTTGTCCTCCACTGGGTAGCCCTGCCATTTAATCAGATATTGTAACTGATTTCTATACAACCTGGAATCTAAAATCCTTTCCACCACAAATTCCTCCTGACCATCGACTAGCACTGGGTCAGGGCAAGGAGAAGAACGTCCAGGAAACGTATTGGGTGTCGCAGCCTTTAGTAGGGATACATGAAAGACAGGGTGGATTCTCATAGTTCTGGGCAATTGAAGACGACAAGCAACGGCACTTATAATTTTACTGATTTTATAGGGTCCAATGTACTTATGTCCCAACTTAAACGATGGAATCCTTAACTTAAGATTTCTGGTTGACAGCCAGACCAGGTCTCCTACCTTAAAAGCTGGTGCAGGTTTACGAAATTTATCTGCTGCCTTCTTGTACCTTTCCTGAGCCGATTCCAGATTCTCCTTTAGAAGATCCATATTCTTCTGTAAAGTCGTGACTCTTTCAGCCACTGCTGGCAAAGGCGTCTCTATGGGAAATCGTGGTAGAATGTTAGGATGATAACCTAGATTAGAGTAAAAAGGAGACTGTTTAGTGGAGGCACTCTGAGAGTTGTTGTAAGAGAACTCAGCCAATGGAAGTAGATCCACCCAATCATCCTGTAGGTGGCAGATAAAGCAGCGGAGATACTGCTCCAGGGTTTGATTGGTTCGTTCGGTTTGTCCATTAGTCTGGGATGAAAAGCAGAAGAAAGGTTTACTTTAATGTCCAATGCTGCACAGAAATTTTGCCAAAACCTAGAAGTGAATTGCACCCCTCGATCCGAAATAACCTCATCCGGTACTCCATGTAAGCGAAACACATCTTTAATCATCAAATCTGATGTCTGTTTTGCAGTGGGTAAGCCGACACAAGGAATAAAATGAGCTGCCTTTGTTAGACGGTCAACCACCACTAGAATAGTGTTCTTCCCTTGAGAGGTTGGTAATTCCACAATGAAGTCCATAGAAATGGATCCCCACGGGCGGGACGGGGTGGGAAGAGGCTGTAACAGACCAGTTGGTGAAGAGCGAGGTGTTTTGCATCTTGCACAAACCTCACACGAAGTGACATAGTCCAAAACATCCTTCCTACAAGTGGGCCACCAAAAGAAACGAGAAAGAAATTCCTGTGTCTTTAGAATTCCTCTATGCCCGGCTATTTTGGAATCGTGAATGAGTTGCAATACTCTCAATCTGACTGTTTCAGGTATATACAGACGTTGTCCCAGAATCCACACACCATTCTTAAAGACAAGACTTACGTCCCTTGGGGGTTGAGCCAAAAAAGAATCCGCATGGTATGCTTCCTTGATGTCTTTAATTAGGTCTTGATGATGAATCACTCCTAGGAATCTAGAGTCTGGAAGAATAGTCTTAGGAGGAGTAATTGGACGTGTCTCTGCTGAGTAAATCCTAGAGAGTGCATCAGCCTTTCCATTGCGCGATCCTGGTCTATAAGAAATAATAAAATTAAATTGGTTTAAGAAAAGATTCCAGCGAGCCTGGCGAGGAGTCAGGCACTTAGCCGACCTGATAAACTCAAGATTACGATGGTCTGTCAGAACGACTATTTGCTGTGCAGCTCCTTGAAGAAGGTGTCTCCATTCTTTGAAGGCGGCAATAATGGCCAACAACTCTCTATTGCCCACATCGTAGTTCTTCTCAGCCGAAGACAACTGCTGGGAAAAGAAGGCACAGGGATGCAAGACATTCTTCTCACCTGTTCTCTGAGAGAGTATAGCTCCCACGGCACAGTCTGAAGCATCCACCTCTATTATGAAGGCAAGCTCTGGGTTGGGATGTACTAGGATAGGTGCAGTGGTAAATTTATCTTTTAGACGGGAAAATGCTTCCTGGGCTTGGGGAGTCCAGGAGAACTTAGACTCTTTCCGGGTAAGTTGGGTGATAGGTGACACTACCTCAGAGAAATTTCTAATGAAACGTCTATAGAAGTTGGCAAACCCGATGAAGCGCTGTACCTCTTTCACATTTCTAGGACTTGGCCAATCATTGATGGCTTGGGTTTTACTTCCATCCATACTAATTCCTTGTGTAGACAGTACATACCCCAGAAATTGAATTTCGGTCTTATGGAATTCACACTTTTCAAGCTTGATGTAAAGATGATTTTGTCTTAGACGTTCCAAGACCATTCTCACATGTCCATGATGTTCCTCTGTGGAGTTAGAAAAAATTAAAATATCATCCAAATAAATTACCACGAATGTATCCAGGAGATCCCTGAAGATGTCATTCACCAAGTGTTGGAAAGTGGCTGGGGCGGTACTCAGACCAAAAGGCATAACTAGATATTCAAAGTGTCCATAGCGTGACCTGAATGCAGTCTTCCATTCATCCCCAGGTCTAATACGGACTAAGTTATAGGCCCCACGAAGATCTAGTTTAGAAAAAATTTTGGCATGTCGCACTCTCTCCAATAACTCAGGGATTAAAGGCAATGGATAACGGTTTCTAATAGTAACCTTATTGAGTTCCCTATAGTCTACGCATGGTCTCAGGGATCCATCTTTCTTCTTTACAAAGAATATGGGTGCCCCTGCAGGAGATGAAGAGGGGCGTATGAAGCCCTTGGCTAGATTTTCGTCTATGTACTCTTTTAAAGCCTTCAGCTCGGGCCCCGCCAGGGGGTAGATCTTACCAAAAGGTATCTCTGCTCCAGGCAATAATTCAATTGGACAATCATATGGACGGTGAGGAGGAAGCTGGTCAGCGTTCTTCTTGTCACATAAATCCACATAGTCCTGGTATACAGCTGGTAGTTCAGGGACTGACATGGTTCCTTTAGGAACAGAGCAAGCTGAAATTTTTGGACTCATCTGTTTCTCTGGAAAGTGTAATTCCTTGGTCTCCCAGTTAATGGTAGGATTCTGAGCCTGCAGCCATGGTAGCCCTAGAATAATGGGAAAGTGAGGAGAAGAGATAAGCATAAAGGACAGTTTCTCTTGATGATCTTTACCCATAAGAACCTTTAAAGGCTCTGTTTCCTGATCCACTGGTCCAGAGGTCAGCAGGGAGCCATCCACAGTTTCCATCTGTACTGGAGTAGCCTTCTTCACTGAACGTATTCCCTGTTTCAGAGCAAAGGAGACATCCATAAAATTTCCACTTGCACCTGAGTCGATCATAGCAGAGCTAGACACCCAGGCTGAGTCAACCCAGAGTTTGATGGAAAGAAAACAGTGAGAATTGTTTTTTTTACAACTCAGCTGGGACACCGCTGAGGAAACTTGAAAGATGGCAGCATTTACACAGTCAACGTCCTCAGAGGTAACGGAGTTTAAGTCCGAGAAATCAAGATCTGTTGCTGCAGATCTCTCTGGAGCCTGAGGCTCGGACCTGACAGATCCCCTCTCGCAACACTCACAATGAATGAGTGCTGCAGTAGTCTTGCGAGAACGGCTGGGGCAGTTAATAATAAAGTGCCCTGACTTACCACAATAAAAACATAGATTCTCCTTAAAACGATGTTCCTTGCGTGCATCACTAACCCGTCGTAGTAAAGAGTCTACCTGCATGGGTTCAGGTTCAGGTTCCCGTGTAATCCTATTCAAAGGTTCCTTAGCTGGAGAGGAAGGTAGGAAAAGGTTAGTACGATTGCTTTCGAACCATCTCTCTTGCCTGCGTTCAGTTAAACGAGTATCAATACGGATGCAGTAGTTAATAAAGTCACCTAACGCAGTGGGAGGGTCGGCACGAGCAAGTTCATCCTTAATCAGTGGGGATAACCCCTTTCGAAAAATAGATTTTTTGGCGGAATTGTCCCAGGTGGTATCAAGGGCCCATCTCCTGAAATCCAAGGCATATTCAGCTACCGAGTGCTTACCTTGGCGCAAAGCTAACATGGCTGCTTCAGCTGTTGCACCTCGATTGGGGTCATCAAACACCTGCCCCATGGCTGAAATAAAATCATCAAGGTGATTCAAACAATCATCCTCAGTCTCAATCAGAGGGTTTGCCCACATCAAAGCCTTGTTGGTAAGCAACATAATTATAGTAAGCACCTTAGATCATTCAGTAGGAAATTGTGAAGCATGTGCAGAAAAAAAAAGATTGCATTGATTAACAAATCCCCTGAATTTTTCACGTTCACCACCAAAACGAAAAGGGGGCAACTTGGGAATCCCAGAACTCGGGGCCACGGCAGGAGCCTGGACTCGCCCCTCCAGAACCTCAATCCTGGCTCGCAAATCCTGGGTAGTCTGTCCAACCACTTGCAAATTGTGATTATTTAGGTCCTGAAGATTTGTAAAACGGGTCTTTATATTCTGCAAATCTGCAAGGATATTATCAGTCACTCCTCAAAGTTCCTTTATGCGGGCCTCCATTTTCCAGATCTTTTAAGACAGGATACTGGAAGAAGAGGAGAAAAAAAAAAAAACAATAGTGTTCACCTGTGGCAACACTGAAGAAAGAAAAAACTTTAAGGGAACTGCTCACCTGGAATGGTTGTGAGAAGTCACAACCACTATCATCACAGAAAGCTTTCAACCAGACATCTGATATCCAGAGTTTCAGCAGACAAAAAGAGAAGAGAAAAAAAAAAAAAACAATAGTGTTTACCTGTGATAACACTGCAGAAAAAAAAAAAACTTAAGGGAATTGCTCACCTGGAATGGTTGTGAGAAGTCACAACCACTGTCATCACAGAAAGTACAACCGGACATCCGATATCCACAGTACAGCAGACAAGCCTTTCCAGACCCAGCAGACACTAACGTTTGGCTTCAGAATCTTGTAATGTATGTGGTACAGTTCATATAGCGTCTTGTGCTTGGGTGCGATGAAAATACTTGAGACACAGGTTGATAAAGAAAGTCTTGTATTGCTTCATACAAATTGGCAAAAATAAACACACAGGTTGCAAACACAGAAGCAGGAGACACAGCAGGCCAGAGTAATCTAAGCTCAGCAATCACTCTCCACAACAGGTTCAGGATCTTCTTCTCTGTTACCGCAAGTCCATGCAAACGTGAGGCTCTCATGAGCAGAGTTCAGAGTCCACAAGTGCTTCAGAGTTCCTCAGTAGGAATGGCTGGAGTACAAGGTCCAAGGCTTCAGGAGTCAGAACACAGGTTCACTGCAGGCTAGATTCTGAAGCACTGATTGCTCAGCTGTGGCTGTTTAAGAAGCAAACGGAGAGAATCAGGGCGGGAACATGCAAGCTGGAAAACTCCATTTTGACTGAGGGCAAGATAGCTGCAGCAAAACAGAAAGCAAAATGGCCGACGAACAAACTGAGTTTCAGAAACAGATACACAGAACCTTACAGTAGCTATCAATTGTTTTAAATTAATATTTTTATTATATTAAAAAATTAAATAGGTCTTTATTATTTTTTTTAGTTTTTGTAACTATTCCTACACTAAACTGTCCCTAAATCACTCAGTTGCAAAAACGCAACCGACTGTCCCTTGCTAAGCTATCCTCCTAAACTGTTACCTATCATTTACCTTTATTTTTTTTTTTTGGGTCCCCCCTCCCCTGAACCCATTTGGACCGGTTTAAAAATAAAAAAAATCTTATTTACCCTCCTGTCGGCCCACGAAGCTCCTCATCTGGGCCGTCCCGCAACTGAACAAATGCCAAGATGCACATGCAAGCGGCTGATGACGTTTGCTCGTCTTCACCGGCTTGCCCGCACATCGCAGGCAGCATCGGTCTGTATACAGAGCGTATATACGCTGAAGCCTCGGGAGATGTCTCCCGGGGTTGCAGCGCAGTAGGTTACTTGGCTCCGTGGGAGTCAGACCGAGGGAGCAGTGCGCTGCGGTGGAACGAGGGACAGGTAAATATCGCTATACTCACCCCTCCGCCGCGCATCCCTGCAGCCTCTCCTCTTCTCCCGGCGGTCTCCGCAGTGCTTCAGTCCTACAGCAGTCACGTGCTACCGCTCATTAAAGTCATGAATATGTGCATATTCATGACTTTAATGAGCGGTGCCATGTGACAGCTGCAGGAAGGAGCCGGAGATCGTGGGAGAAGCAGGGGGGCTGCAGAGACCGTGCCGGCGGAGGGGTGAGTATGATCCGACACCCCCGCTACCCCTCCCCCGCCGACCCCCGTATATGACCCGCGTATAAGCCGAGAGGGGGACTTTCAACCCTAAAAAATGGGCTGAAAATCTCGGCTTATACATGGGTATATACGGTATTTAATTTTTTTTATATAGTTAAAATATTAATTTAAAACAACTGATAGTTACTCTTTAAACAAAAATATTTTTATATTTTAATTTAATTATTTAATGCAAAATTAGAAATCTTAAATTATTCAAAAGTACTTGAAGCCAAAGCTGATTCAATAAAATAAAATTCAGTCTGAAATGAAAAGCAATTTTAAAAATTAAGTAAATGTACACTAAAGATTAGTATCAAAAGCAGCTAAGGCATAAATCACACAAAACTTCATACTACCTTTTTGTTAGTTCTTGAATGTAAGCATACTGAAGAGAAATATTCTATGTAGCATGGTTGTCCAGTGGACCTTTGCTCCAAATTAGTGAAATTGTATCCTCTGAAATGTCATAAAAGTTGGTAACTTTTACACCATATCCACAAATACTTTGTATGAGACAGTAACAAGGTATATCCTTTAAAATAGAAGCACTTTATATAACAGTTATGATACTGTATATTCCTACATTCCTGGTACATTCTATGGTACATTCCTACCAGGGGAGGAGTCCTGAGGAGATTCCTACCATTCCTACATTCCTACTAGGGGAGGAGTCCTGAGGAGATCATTTGCATATTCCCAGTTCATTGTGGGATAAGTGAAGATTCTCCGCGAGCTCGAAGAACACTGGGTTTTGGCTGTTGCAGCTGAAAGGAGGACATCGGTAAACCAGGGGAGGAGTCCTGAGGAGATCATTTGCATATTCCCAGTTCATTGTGGGATAAGTGAAGAGTACGTTTTTCACCTCTTTGATATCTCTTTAACAATGAGAGTATGGAAGAGGCCAGGAGCCATTTGTTGAGCTGTATTTCTTGCTACATGTTCACAGATTTACCAGTGGAAAAGCCAAATTTCACATGCCAGAAATCCAAGCTTGTGTCCATGTTGGAGGAAAAGTTGCAAAATCTAGAAGAGAGGCTAGCTACATTGAAGATCATTAAGGAAGATGAAGAGTTCTTAGACAGAGCAGAATTATCTCTTCATGTTACAGAAAGAGAAGAAATACGAAGTGCTCCTGAAGAAACAGAGGAATGGAAGCATGTGACCCAGAGAAGCAGGAGGATCGTGAGGCAGTCACCACCCATACTGCTCAGGAACCAGTACCAGGCTCTTACACAGGAGAACGATGGAGAGATACATCAGGATAAGACTTTGCCCACAAAGAACAACCTTGTAAGCCCTCAGAGTCCTCCTGGATTGAGAAAGAAAAATGTTGTGAAGAAGAAACGGAGAGTTGTGGTCGTGGGGGATTCCCTGTTGAGAGGAACAGAGGCCGCTATCTGCAGACCGGATAGAACCTCAAGAGAAATGTGCTGTCTTCCAGGTGCAAAAATTAAAGATGTGTCTGACAGGATATCAGGACTCTTCAGACCTAAAGATGACTACCCATTCCTGCTAATACATGTGGGGACAAATGACACCACCAGAAGTGACCTGGAAACCATCTGCAGTGACTTTGAAAACTTAGGCAAGAAAGTGAAAGAACTGGGAGCGCAGGTGGTCTTCTCTTCCATCCTCCCAGTGGATGGCCATGGAACAAGGAGGTGGAATAAGATTCTGCAGGTGAATAACTGGCTATGTCGATGGTGCTGTCAGCAAGGATTTGGATTTCTGGATCACAGAGTGAATTACCTATACGATGGACTACTTGCTAGAGATGGGGTGCACCTTACGAAGACTGGAAAACATGTATTTGGAAGTCGCCTTGCTACACTCATCAGGAGAGCTTTAAACTAGAACAATGTGGGAAGGGAAGCAAAACGCCTGCAAAAGTCATACACCTGACAAATACTATTGAGAATTCTGCTATTAGAAGTGAAGGGGAAGAACAAAGACAAAAAAATCTACATAATAAAAATATTGGAGGAAGAGAAACCAATCACAAACTAAAATGTTTCTATACGAATGCACAAAGCATGGGCAACAAACAAGGAGAACTGGAACTACTAATGCAGGAAAATAAATATGATGTCATTGGAATCACTGAGACTTGGTGGGACGATACACATGATTGGAATCCAAGGCTAGAAGGATACAACTTATTTGCAAGAAACAGACTTGATAAACGAGGAGGAGGTGTGGCATTGTATGTTAGAAAAGCGTATATCTGCACAGAGATTGATGCTTCAGAGACTGGGAGTTCTGTGGAAACTGTTTGGGTAAGAATACAAGGACAGAACAATGGAAAGGACACCATTGTAGGCATTTACTACAGGCCACCTATGAAAGCTGAAGATATGGATGAACTCTTTATGCATCAAATGGCCAAGTTCTCCAAAAAATATGACATAGTCGTCATGGGAGATTTCAACTATCCAGACATTTGTTGGGAATCTCTCTCAGGCATACTAACAGGTCCAGGAAATTCTTATCCTCTCTTGCTGACAACTTTATCATCCAAAAGGTAGGGGAGAAAACAAGGGGATCTGCTACCTTGGATCTAATCCTTATAAACAGGGAGGAAATGGTTGAGGAGGTAAGAGTGGCTGGGACCCTAGGAGGTAGCGACCATGCTATTTTAGAATTTTGGATAGCTAGAGAAGGAAGACCTGTGAAGACTCAGACTTCAAGGTTAGATTTCAGAAAGGCAGATTTTAAGGGACTCAGAAAGAGAATCGGAGGGATCCAATGGCTGGATATCCTTAGGGACAAAAATGTCCTGGAAGGATGGGAAATCTTGAAAAATGAGATTCTCAAAGCACAATCATTAACAATTCCGAAAAGAAGGAAGAATAGGAAGCATTTAACGAAACCAGGATGGATGAACAAAGAACTTAAACACATGCTAAAAAGCAAGAAAGAAATGTTTATCAAATGGAAAGAGGGAGGCATATCTAAAGAATAATATAATGATGTCTGCAGAAACTTCAGGGCAAGAATCAGATTAGCTAAAGCTGACAATGAATTAAGGCTTGCAAGAGATGTCAAAAGCAATAAAAAAGGATTTTGGGGATATGTCAAAAGTAAAAGAATGTTCAAAGATGCTATATGATTTTTACAGGATGAAAATTATGAAATGGTAAGAAAGGATGTTGAGAAGGCCGAACTTTTAAATCCCTATTTTGCATCTGTTTTCTCTCAGAAAGGAAATGTAACATCAACTGATCTTCACTGTCCTATTAAGGGAATAGAAGAATCCAGGATATCTATAAACAGAAAAATAGTGAGGAAACACTTAGCTAACATAAATGAATTCAAGTCTCCAGGTCCAGATGAATTACACCCCAGAGTACTGAAGGAGATAGCACAAGAAATTTTTGGACCACTCTCCATAATCTTTGAAAATTCTTGGAGAACAGGAGAAGTCCCAGAAGACTGGAGAAGAGCAAATGTTGTTCCTATCTTCAAAAAGGAGAAGAAGGTGGACCCAGGGAACTATAGGCCGGTAAGTCTGACATCTATACCGGGAAAGATCTTTGAACAAATTATTAAACAACATGTATGTAAGTACCTGGACAAGAATGAAGTGATTAAGCAGAGTCAGCACGGGTTTGTAACTAATAAGTCATGTCAGACTAATTTAATTTTCTTCTATGACAGAATCACTGACTGGGTGGATCAGGGAAATGCTGTAGATATATTATATCTTGACTTCAGCAAAGCATTTGACAAAGTATCTCACACAATCCTTATTGAAAAAATGACTAAGTATGGAATGGACAAGGCAACTGTTAAGTGGATTCATAACTGGCTTAGAGATAGGACTCAAAGAGCGTATACAGAATGGGAGGAATAAGGCTAAGCAACAGCACATGTGAAAAAGACTTGGGTATACTAATAGATCACAGACTGAACATGAGTCAACAGTGTGATGCAGCAGCAAAGAAGGCAAATACAATTCTGGGATGTGTTAACAGAAGCATACAGTCTAGATCACGTGAAGTCATTATTGCCCTCTAAGCCTCTTTGGTCAGACCTCATCTGGAATACTGTGTCCAGTTTTGGGCACCACATTTTAAAAAAGACATCAACAAACTGGAGCAAGTTCAGAGAAGAGCGACCAGAATGGTGTCCGGTCTGCAAACCATGTCCTATGAGGAACGGTTACAGGATTTGGGAATGTTTAGCTTGCAAAAAAGAAGACTGAGAGGAGACTTAATATCTGTCTACAAATATCTCAAGGGCTGTCACATTGTAGAAGGATTATCTTTATTCTCATTTGCACACGGAAAGACTAGAAGCAATGGGATGAAACTGAATGGGAGGAGACACAGATTAGATATTGGAAAAAACTTTTTGACAGTTAGTGTGATCAATGAGTGGAACAGGCTGCCACGAGAGGTGGTGAGTTCTCCTTCAATGGAAGTGTTCAATCAGAGGCTGGACAGACATCTGTCTGAGATGATTTAGTGAATCCAGCTTTGAGCAGGGGGTTGGACCAGATGACCCAGGAGGTCCCTTCCAACTGTACCATTCTATGATTCTACATTTTAACTGTAAATAGTAATAGACAACATATAAGACAGTAGGGTGAGTATGGTAAGGTCAACAACCATGCCGGCTTAACCCCTTCCCGACCCATGACGCCTACGTAGGCGTCATGAAAACCAGTGGCATCCCGAGCCATGACGCCTACGTAGGCGTCATGCTATAAATCATGTTCCTGCGGGTCGGGTGACCGGGGTCACTGAAAGGTCACCCGACCCGCAGTAACAGGACCCTTTGTGCATCACCACAGTGGGGGTGGCTTAACCCCCACGTGGCTACGATCGCTCTGATTGGCTGTTAAAAGTGAAACAGCCAATCATAGTAACATAGTTATTAAGGTTGAAGGAAGACTTTAAGTCCATCTAGTTCAACCCATATCCTATCCTAACCTGCCCTAACATGTTGATCCAGAGGAAGGCAAAAAAAACCCCAAGTGGCAAACAGTAAGCTACATGTTGGGGAATAAAATTCCTTCCCGATTCCACATACGGCAATCAGACTAGCTCCCTGGATCAACGCAATATCTAGGAAATTAGTGAATATAGCCTGTAATATTATACTTTTCAAGAAAGGCATCCAGGCCCTTCTTAAATTTTAGTAGGGAATCACTCATTACAACATTAGACGGCAGAGAGTTCCATAGTCTCACTGCTCTTACAGTAAAGAATCTGCGTCTGTGATAATGACTAAACCTTCTTTCCTCCAGACGTAGAGGATGCCCCCTTGTCCCCATCACAGGTCTAAAGCCTGGGTCTCACATAGCGATACACCAGCGATCCCGACAATGATATGCACTTGTCAGGATCGCTGGTGTATCGCTACATGATCGCTGGTGAGCTGCCAAACAGGCAGCTCAGGCAGCGATCAGCACAACGACACTGCGGGTAACATCGCTTAGTTACCCGCAGTGTACGTTGGATACCAGCACCCTGATGCAGGGAGCTGGTAACCAAGGTACACGTCGGGTTTCCAGGCGCTGCGCGGTGCCTGGAAACCCGCTGTGTACCTTGGTTACCAGCTCCCTGCATCAGTGCACTGGTATCCAAGGTACGCAGCGGGTTTCTAGGCACAGCCCCGCGCCTGGAAACCCGCTGTGTACCTTGGTTACCAGCGGATCGCTGGTCTCCCGCCTGTCACACGCAGCGATGCGTGCCTGTCAGCGGGAGACCAGCGATCAAAAAAATGCCCTGACATTTCAGCGACGATCAGCGATACCCAGCAGGGGGGCTGATCGTCGCTGAATGTCACACACAGCGATGTCGCTGGGGAGATCGCTGCTGCGTCACAAAACTAGTGACTCAGCAGCGATCTCGCTAGCGAGATCGTTGTGTGAGATGGGGGCTTAAGAGTAAAAAGATCATTAGAAAGGTCTTTGTACTGTCCCCTCATATATTTATACATTGCAATAAGATCACCCCTAAGCCTTCGTTTCTCCAAACTAAATAACCCCAAGTGTAATAACCTGTCTTGGTATTGCAGACCCCCTAGTTCTCTAATAACCTTGGCCGCTCTTCTCTGCACCCGCTCCAGTTCAGCTATGTCTTTCTTATACACCGGAGACCAGAACTGTACACAGTATTCTAAGTGTGGTCGCACAGTGACTTGCATAGAGGTAAAATTATGTTCTCCTCATGAGCATCTATGCCTCTTTTAATGCATCCCATTATTTTATTTGCCTTGACAGCAGCTGCCTGACATTGGCCACTAAATATGAGTTTGTCGTCCACCCATACACCCAGGTATTTTTCAGTGACAGTTTTGCCCAGTGTTTTACAATTAAGCACATAATTATACATCTTGTTTGTTCTACCCAAGTGCATGACCTTACATTTATCCCCATTAAAGCTCATTTGCCTTTTATCAGCCCAAGCTTCTAGTTTACATAAATCCTCCTGTAATAAAAATTATCCTCCTCTGTATTTATTACCCTGCAGAGTTTAGTGTCATCTGCAAATATTGAAATACTACTCTGTATGCCCCTACAAGGTCATTAATAAATATGTTAAAGAGAAGCGGCCCCAATATTGACCCCTGTGGTACCCCACTGCTAACTGTGACCCAGTCCGAGTGTGCTCCATTAATAACCACCCTTTGTTTCCTATCCATGAGCCAGTTCTTAACCCACTTACACATATTTTCCCCTATCCCCATTGTTCTCATTTGTAAATTTGGTTAAATATTACAATTCAGCCATGGCTGTTGCTGCAATAGCATCTGCCATGGCTGGACACCGAGATCTGACCCCCCCACACCGAGTGACGGGGGTGATCGGCCGCCGCCGTCACTATCTGCTCCCCTCCTCCTTGCCTCCACTCCCCCCACCTTCCGATCCCCCCCCTTACCTTCCGAACCCCCCTACTCACCTCTCCCGGTCCTCTGATGTGCCTGGGACTGTCCCGGCATCGGTCCGGGATTCTTCACGGGCGCCGCCATCTTGAAAAATGGCGGGCGCAGTGCGCCCGCTGGCCGTCGCATGCGCAGTGTGCCCTCCAGTGTCAAAAAATTTATTTTGATCACTGTGATACTCTCTCACAGTGATCAAAATAAAAAAACAGTAAATAAACGCCCCATTTATCACCCCCCATAGGTAGGGACAAATAAGAAAATAAAGAAATTTTTTTTTCCTGTGCACACGTTGTGGATTTTGCTGCGGATCCGCAGCGGATTTGGCACTGTGGATCTGCATGAGATCCGGAAACCATGTACAGTACAATGTAAATAAATGGTAAAAAAAACCCGCTGTGCACATGCTGTGGATTTTTCCGCGCAGATTTGGTGCGGTTTTAAGTCCGCAGCATGTCAATTCTTTGTGCGGATTCCGCAGCGTTTTTACACCTATTCCATTATAGGTGTAAAACCGCAGGGCAAATCCGCACAAAAACCGCAGTAAATCCGCAACGTGTGCACAGGCCCTTAATACGCGGTAATTTTACCTGCGGATTTAGCAAAATCCGCACGGAAAAATCGGCAAGTGAATCTGCAATGTGTGCACGGGGCCTTAGGGTTAGGCTGGGTTCATATTGCGTTATGGCAGTCCGTTAGACGGACTGCGTTACACCGTGATATAATGCGGTGTAACGCAGTCCGTTAACGCTGCCCTTCACCCCCATTGTCGGGCACATCGCGATGCATGCCGTATAGCGGCATGCGTTCGCGAAGTGCCGTCATTCAGTGACGGAGCCTCGGACGCGGGCTGCAGCGTCTGGGCTCCGTCACCGCTAGCACAGATGAAACATCTGCTGATTCATCTGCACTAGCGGGTATAGCATAACGCGATTGCGTTATGCTATACCGTTACCAGCCCGTCAACGCTATGTGTTGAATGGGCTGGTAAAACGCAATATGAACCTAGCCTTAGGGTTAGAGTTAGAACTAAGGTTAGGGTTAGCCTTAGGGTTAGCATTAGGGTTAGAATTAGGGTTACGGTTAGAATTTAGGTGTTGTGAATGGGTTTGAGATGAGTTCTGAGCAGAGGCTCCCTCTGGTGGTTACAAGCGGTGCTAGTGAAGATTGTGAGGACTGGAATCAGGTGTTACTGACTGGTCTTATATAAGGGAGTCATTTTCCCATCAGGGTTGCCGGTGATCAATTGTTCTGGTCTGAATCCTTCATTCCAGTTTCCCTTGTAGCCTGCTGTGTCGTGTCTGCATCTCCTGCTTACAGATAAGACTTTTGCTTCTTTTGTGTTTGTGCTATATTTTTGCATTTTGTCCTGCACTTCTGTGGGGCCTTCAGGGTCCCCTCCGGGGGCTTTTGCCCTCTCAGTTTAGTCCAGCCACTGTGTTTTGTACTTTTGCTTTTTCCAGTTTTTTTTCAGTGGCTGCCGTTTTGATTTTGTTACACCAGAGAACTAATTTAGGTGGTAGAGGTCGTGTGATCTCAGGTGATTTTGAAATTAGTAGAGTTGGTGTTTTTCAGGGTTTTCTGGGATTGCAGTAAGTACCCTTCCTATCCTTTTCTATTTAGTTAGTTTGGGCCCCAGCGTTTGCTCATACTATTTTCTTTCTGTGTCAGTATTTCCTCTTGTCTAACCGCCATTACATGTTTGGGGGCTTTCTGTTATCTTTGGGGTTCTGCTCCGGGGCAGATAGCTTTCCTATTTCTATCTTTAGGTGTAGTTAGTTTCTCAGGCTGTGACAAGGCGTCTAGGACCAACGTAGGAACGCTCCACGGCTGCCTCTAGTTGTGGTGGTTAGTCAGGGTACTGCAATCTCATAGATTCCAACTGCTCTGGTGTATTGCCTTTTTTACCTGCACTCCTCAGCTACCGAAACATAACAGTATCACCGGCCTAAAAATTGAAATTGTATGGTACTCACAGAAGAAAAAAAAATATTGTGAAAGAAAAAAAGTTGTCAGAGTTGTCAGAGATATTTTTCTGTTTGTTGCATTTTTTTTTTTTTCCTCTGTATCTCTGGGTGCTGGGGAGGATCTTTTCTCCCAATGGAGTTTGCACAGTTGTCTGGCCGTGTGGATCAGCTTGCCACTGAGGTTCAGAGTATTGCTGCATATCTTGCTAGGTTGCCTGTTGTGGAACCTAGGATCCCCATGCCAGATTTGTTTTTTAGGGGATCGAGCTAAGTTTCAGAATTTCAAAAATAATTGTAAATTGTTTTTTGCCTTAAAATCTAAGTCCTCAGGAAACGCAGCGCAGCAGGTTCAAATTATTATCTCTCTCCTGCGCGGCGATCCTCAGGATTGGGCTTTTTCCCTGATACCTGGGGATCCTGTTTTGAGTGATGTTGATGCGTTTTTTCAGGCTTTGGGGTTATTGTACGATGAGCCTAATGTCACTGATCAAGCTGAAAAAACCTTGTTGGCATTAAATCAGGGGCTTGATGACGCTGAGTTATACTGTCAGAGATTCCGTAGGTGGGCAGTCCTGACCAAATGGAATGACGACGCTTTGGCGGCCCTTTTCCGGAAGGGTCTGTCAGATAATGTAAAGGATGTTATGGTGGGATTCCCTGTCCCCTCTGGTCTCAATGATTCTATGTCATTAGCGATTCAAATTGACAGACGTTTGCGTGAGCGGAGAAGTATGCGTGGAATGGTGTTGCCTTGTGAACCAGCTTCTGAACCCATGCAGTGTGATAGAGTGGTGTCTGGGGCACAGCGTCATGAGTTTCGAATGCGCAATGGGTTATGTTTCTACTGTGGTGATGCCTCTCATGCTATTTCAGTCTGCCCTAAGCGGGGAAGACGTTTTGCACGCTCAGTTGTCTTGGGTAGTGTTCAGACTAAGTTTTTATTAACTGTCACTCTGATATGCTCTCTGTCCTCATTTTCTGCTCAGGCTTTCGTTGATTCTGGAGCAGCTATTAACCTGATGGATTATGATTTTGCTAAACGTTGTGGGTTTCCCTTGATACCCCTACAGAAGTCTATTCCTTTACTGGGGATCGATTCTACCCCTTTGGCTGAGAATAAACCCCAGTTTTCTACTCAGGTGATAATGAGGGTTGAACCTGATCACCAGGAGTGCTGCAAATTTTTGGTTCTATATAATCTGCATGACATTATGTGCTGGGTTTCCCTTGGTTACAGTCTCATAATCCTGTTTTGGATTGGAAATCTGTGTCTGTAACCAGTTGGGGCTGCCAATGTGTTAATACCAACACTCCTGTTTTTTCTGCCTCCCCCCAGGCTGAGGATGTTCCTGACTTTTTGTTTGATTTTTCTGATGTGTTTAGCGAAAGTAAATCTGCATCCTTGCCTCCCCATAGGAGCTATGACTGCGCTATTGAATTAGTGCCGGGTAGTAAATTCCCTAAAGGTCGCCTTTTTAACTTGTCTGTACCTGAACATGACGCTATGCGGTCTTATATCAAGGAATCATTGGAGAAGGGTCATATCAGACCATCCTCTTCACCCTTAGGTGCCGGTTTTTTCTTTGTGGCCAAAAAAGATGGTTCATTAAGGCCGTGTATTGATTATCGTCTCTTGAACAATATTACTGTGAAATATCAATACCCGTTACCCTTGATTTCTGACCTGTTTTTCAGGGTAAAAAACGCTACTTGGTTTACCAAGCTTGACCTCAGGGGGGCGTATAACCTTATTCGCATTAAGCACGGGGATGAATGGAAGACGGCATTCAATACCCCTGAAGGGCATTTTGAGTACCTAGTGATGCCCTTTGGGCTCACTAATGCTCCTTCCGTCTTCCAGTCCTTCATGAATGACATTTTCAGGGATTTTGTGGACAAATTTCTGATTGTTTATTTGGATGATATCTTGATTTTTTCTAATGACTGGGACTCTCATGTGAAACATGTTCGAACTGTATTCCAGATTTTGAGAGAGAATGCTCTGTATGTGAAGGGATCAAAGTGTCTTTTTGGCGTACAGAGGATCTCATTTCTGGGATTCATTTTGTCCCCATCTGTTATTGAAATGGACCCGGTCAAGGTTCAGGCCATCTGTGATTGGGTCCAACCTACTTCATTAAAGGCTCTTCAGAGATTTTTGGGTTTTGCCAATTTTTATCGTAAATTTATTGGTAATTTCTCGGTTATTGTTAAACCATTAACTGATTTGACCAGAAAGGGTTCTGATGTGGTGAATTGGCCTCCTGAGGCAGTCTCTGCATTTCAGGAACTTAAGCAGAGATTCACTTCTGCTCCTGTTCAACGGCAGCCTGATGTTTCTCTGCCATTTCAGGTGGAGGTTGATGCCTCTGAAATTGGGGCAGGTGCCGTTTTGTCCCAAAAAGATCCAGAGACCTCTAAAAGTAACCCTTGTGCCTTTTTCTCTCGAAAATTTTCTTTATGACGTAGGTAATCGGGAGTTATTGGCCATGAAGTGGGCTTTTGAAGAGTGGAGACATTGGCTGGAGGGAGCCAAACATCAGGTGGTGGTCCTTACGGACCATAAGAATCTGGTCTATCTGGAATCTGCCAAGCGACTCAATCCTAGACAGGCCAGGTGGGCCTTGTTTTTCACACGTTTTAATTTTGTGGTTTCCTTTCTTCCTGGCACTAAGAATGTTAAGGCGGATGCCCTCTCGAGGAGTTTCCTTGCGGACTCTCCTGAGTTATCTGATCCTTCTGTTATTTTGAAAGAGGGTGTAGTTCTTTCCGCCATCTCGCCCAATTTGAGACTTGCTCTGGAGGGGTGTCAGGAGGATAGGCCTGAGCGCTGCCCTGTTGGAAAATTGTTTGTCCCGGACCAATGGAAAAAGAGTGTGATGTCTGAGATTCATTGTTCCGCATTGGCTGGGCATCCCGGAATTTTTGGTACCAGAGACTTGGTTAGTCGGTCCTTTTGGTGGCCTACCTTGTCTCGTGATGTCAGGGAATTTGTGCAGTCCTGCGGGACTTGCTCTCGCTCCAAGCCTTGCTCTCGCTCTAGTGGTTTGTTGATGCCATTGCCTGTGCCCAAGAGACCATGGACCCATATCTCTATGGATTTCATTTCCGATCTTCCTGTTTCTCAGAGAATGACCACCATCTGGGTAATTTGTGATAGGTTTTCCAAAATGATACATCTTGTGCCATTACCTAAGTTGCCTTCCTCCTCTGAATTGGTGCCGTTGTTCCTTCAGCACGTGGTTCGTTTACACGGCATTCCTGAGAACATTGTGTCTGACAGAGGAGTCCAGTTTGTTTCCAGATTTTGGAGGACTTTTTGTTCTAAACTGGGTGGTGTTCAATTGTCTTTCTCCTCGGCATTTCATCCTCAGACCAATGGTCAAACTGAGAGAACAAACCAGACATTGGAGACTTATCTAAGATGCTTTGTGTCTGCTGATCAGGATGACTGGGTCTCTTTTTTGCCTTTGGCTGAGTTTGCTCTTAATAATAGGGCTAGCTCTGCCACTTTGATGTCTCCGTTTTTCTGTAATTCTGGGTTTCACCCTCGATTTTCTTCAGGACAGACGGAGGCTTCTGTCTGTCCAGGTGTTGACTCTGTTGTGGAGAGTATGCAACAATTTGGGACCAGGTAGTGGAGAGGTTGTCCCTCTCTCAGGAGAAGGCCCAGCGGTTTGCTAACCGGCATAGGACTGATGGTCCTCGGTTTAAAGTGGGGGACTTGGTCTGGTTGTCCTCAAAGAATATTCCTATGAGAGTAGCATCTCCTAAATTTAAGCCTAGGTTCATTGGACCTTATAAGATCATGGAGATTATTAATCCTGTTTCTTTTCGTTTGCTTCTTCCAGGGACATTTAAGATCCATAACGTGTTCCACAAGTCCTTGTTGAAGAGGTTTGTTGAGCCAGTGGTTCCTGCTGCTGTGCCTCCTGACCCTGTTTTGGTTGAGGGCAATCTGGAGTATGTGGTTGAGAAAATATTGGATTCTCGTTTTTCTAGACGGAAACTCCAGAATTTGGTTAAATGGAGAGGTTATGGTCAGGAAGACAATTCTTGGGTGTTTGCTTCGGACATCCATGCTAGGAGACTTATCCGTGCGTATCATAGAACTCATCCTGACCGACCTGGTTGCTCAAATGAGGGTTCGGTGACCCCTCCTCAAGGGGGGGGTACTGTTGTGAATGGGTTTGAGATGAGTTCTGAGCAGAGGCTCCCTCTGGTGGTTACAAGTGGTGCTAGTGAAGATTGTGAGGACTGGGAATCAGGTGTTACTGACTGGTCTTATATAAGGGAGTCATTTTCCCATCAGGGTTGCCGGTGATCAATTGTTCTGGTCTGAATCCTTCATTCCAGTTTCCCTTGTAGCCTGCTGAGTCGTGTCTGCATCTCCTGCTTACAGATAAGACTTTTGCTTCTTTTGTGTTTGTGCTATATTTTTGCATTTTGTCCTGCACTTCTGTGGGGGCCTTCTGGGTCCCCTCCGGGGGCTTTTGCCCTCTCAGTTTGTTCAGCCACTGAGTTTTGTTCTTTTGCTTTTTCCATTTTTTCAGTGGCTGCTGTTTTTGATTTTGTTACACCAGAGAACTAATTTAGGTGGTAGAGGTCGTGTGATCTCAGGTGATTTTGAAATTAGTAGAGTTGGTGCTTTTCAGGGTTTTCTGGGATTGCAGTAAGTACCCTTCCTATCCTTTTCTATTTAGTTAGTTTGGGCCCCAGCGTTTGCTCATACTATTTTCTTTCTGTGTCAGTATTTCCTCTTGTCTAACCGCCATTACATGTTTGGGGGCTTTCTGTTATCTTTGGGGTTCTGCTCCGGGGCAGATAGCTTTCCTATTTCTATCTTTAGGTGTAGTTAGTTTCTCAGACGGTGACGAGGCGTCTAGGACCAACGTAGGAACGCTCCACGGCTGCCTCTAGTTGTGGTGGTTAGTCAGGGTACTGCAATCTCATAGATTCCAACTGCTCTGGTGTATTGCCTTTTTTACCTGCACTCCTCAGCTACCGAAACATAACATTAGGTTAGGGTTAGAATTAGGGTTAGAGTTGGAATTAGGGTTAGGGTTGGAATTAGGTTGGAATTAAGGTTAGGGTTGGTATTAGGGTTAGGGTTGGGATTAGGGTTAGAGTTAGGATAAGTGTTAGGGATGTTTTGGGGTTAGGGTTGGTATTAGGGTTAGGCTTGTGGTTAGGGTTAAGGTTAGAGTTGGGATTAGGGTTAGGGGTGTGTTGGGGTTAGGGTTATGGTTAGGGTTTGGATTAGGGTTAGGGGTGTGTAGGGGTTAGGGTTGGGGCTAGGGGTGTGTTGGGGTTAGGGTTGGAGTTAGATTTGAGGGATTTCCAGTATTTAGGCACATCAGGGGGTCTCCATATGTGACATGGCGCCACCATTGATTGCTGCAAATTTTGCGTTCAAAAAGTCAAACAGTGCTCTCTTTATTCCGAGCCCCGACGTGTGCCCAAACAGTGATTTACCCCCACATATGGGGTATCAGAATACTCAGGAAAAATTGCACAACAACTTTGGGGGTCTAATTTCTCCTTTTACTCTTGGGAAAAAAAATTGGGGACTAAAAAAATTATTTTTGTGGAAATAAAATGATTTTTTAATTTCACGGCTTTGCGTTATAAACTTCTGTGATGAACTTGGAGATTCAAAGTGCTCACCACACATCTAGAGGAGTTCCTTGAGGGATCTAGTTTCCAAAATGGGGTCACTTGGGAGGGTTTCTACTGTTTAGGCACATCATGGGCTCTGCACACTTAACATGACGCCCGTAGACCATTCCATCAAGTCGGCATTTCAAAACGTCATTACTTCCCTTCCGAGCCCCGACGTGTGCCCATACAGTAGTTTTCTCCCACATGTAGGATATCAGTGTACTCAGGACAAACTGTTCAACAACTTTTGGGGTCCAATTTCTCCAGTTACCCTTGTGAAAATAAAAAATTGCGGGTTAAAAAAAATCAGTTTTTGAGGAAAAAAATTATTTTTTATTTTCACGGCTCTGCATTATAAACTTCTGTGAAGCACGTGGGGGTTTAAGGTGCTCACCACACATTTGGATAAGTTCCTTCCGGGGTCTAGTTTACAAAATGGGGTCACTTGGGGGGGTTTCTACTGTTTAGGCACATCAGGGGCTCTGCAAACGAAACAAGATGCCCGCACACTATTCCATCAAGTCGGCATTTCAAAGCGTCACTACATCTCTTCCGAGCCCTGACGTGTGCCCAAACAGTGGTTCCCCCTCACATATGGGATACCAGCGTACTCAGAACAAACTGGACAACAACATTTGGGGTCCAATTTCTCCTGTAACCATTGTGAAAATAAAAAATAGGGGGCTAAAAAATCATTTTTTGAGAAAAAAAAATGATTTTTTATTTTCATGGCTCTGCGATATAAACTTCTGTGAAGCACCTGGGGGTTAAAAGTGCTCACTGTGCATCTAGATAAGTTCCTTAGGGGTCTAGTTTCCAAAATGGGGTCATTTGTGGGGGAGCTCTAAAGTTTAGGCACACAGGGGCTCTCCAAACACGACATGGTGTCCGCTAGCGATTGGAGCTAATTTTCCATTAAAAAAGTCAAATGGCGCTCCTTCCCTTCTGAGCCCTGCCGTGCGCCCAAACAGTGGTCCCCCCCCACATATGGGGCACCAGCGTACTCAGGAAAAACTGGACAACAAGTTTTGGGTTCCAATTTATCCTGTTACCCTTGGGAAAATAAAAAATAGCGGGCTAAAAAATGATTTCTGAGTAACAAAAATGATTTTGTTATTTTCACTGCTCTGCGTTTATAAAATTCTGTGAACGACTTTGGGGTTCAAAGTGCTCACTACACATCTAGATAAGCTCCTTGGGGGGTCTAGTTTCCAAAATGGGGTCACATGTGGGGGGTTTCCACTGTTTAGGCACATTAGGGGCTCTGCAAACGCAACATGACGCCCGCAGAACATTCCATCAAGTCTGCATTCCAAAATGGCGCTCCTTCCCTTCTGAGCTCTCCCATGCGCTAAAACAGTGGTTCCCCCCACATATGGGGTATTGGTGTACTCAGGACAAATTGCACAACAACTTTTGGGGTCCAATTTCTCCTGTTACCCTTGTGAAAATAAAAAATAGCGGGCTAAAAAATAATTTTTGAGGAAAAAAATGATTTTTTTATTTTCACTGCTCTACGTTATAAACTTCTGTGAAGCACTTGGGGGTTCAGAGTGCTCATAACACATCTAGATAAGTTCCATAAGGGGTCTAGTTTCCAAAATGGTGTCAAATGTGTTTTTTTTCACTGTTTAGGCACACAGGGGCTCTCCAAACGCGTCATGGTGTCCGCTAACGATTGGAGCTAATTTTCCATTCAAAAAGTCAAATGGCGCTCCTTCCCTTCTGGGCCCTACCGTGCGCTCAAACAGTGGTTTATGACCACATATGAGGTATCTGTGTAGTCAGGAGAAATTGCCCAATAAATTTTAGGATCCATTTTATCCTGTTGCCCATGTGAAAATGAAAAAACTGAGGCTAAAAGAAAATTTTTGTGAAAAAAAAATACTTTCCTTTTTTTACGAATCAATTTGTGAAGCACCTGGGGGTTTAAAGTGCTCACTATGCATCTAGATAAGTTCCTTGGGGGGGTCTAGTTTCCAAAATGGGGTCACTTGTGGGGGAGCTCCAATGTTTAGGCACACAGGGACTCTCCAAAAGCGACATGGCAACCCCTAAATATTCCACCATATTTTCCATTCAAAAAGTCAAATGGCACTCCTTCCCTTCTGAGCCCTACCATGCGCCCAAACAGTGGTTTATGACCACATATGAGGTATCTGTGTACTCAGGAGAAATTGCGCAACAAATTTTAGGATCCATTTTATCTTGTTGCACATGTAAAAATGAAAAAATTGATGCTAAAAGAAAATTTTTATTGGAAAAATTACAATGTCCATTATTTCCTTCCACGTTGCTTTAGTTCCTGTGAAGCACCTGAAGGGTTAATATTCTTCTTGAATGTAGTTTTGTGTAGCTTGAGTGGTGCAGTTTTTATAATGGTGTCACTTTTGGGTATTTTCTGCCGTATAGACCCCTCAAAGTGACTTCAAATGTGAGGTGGTCCCTAAATAAAATGGTTTTGTAAATTTTGTTGTAAAAATGAGATATCGCTGGTCAACTTTTAACCCTTATAACTTCCTAACAAAAAAAAATTTTGTTTCCAAAATTGTGCTGATGTAAAGTAGACATGTGGGAAATGTTATTTATTAACTATTTTGTGTCACATAACTCTCTGGTTTAACAGAATAAAAATTCAAAATTTGAAAATTGCGAAATTTTCAAAATTTTCGCCAACTTCCCATTTTTTTCACAAATAAACGCAAAAATTATCGACCTAAATTTACCACTAACATGAAGCCCAATATGTCACGAAAAAACAATCTCAGAATCGCCTGGATCTGTTGAAGCATTCCTGAGTTATTACCTCATAAAGGGACACTGGTCAGAATTGCAAAAAATGGCCAGGTCTTTAAGGTCAAAATAGGCTGGGTCATGAAGGGGTTAAAGCACTTTCCTACTGGTGGCATGAAGAAAATTTGACAGACTGCGCAGAGGTCCAACGTTTGCAGCTACCAGTACAGTACTCCAAGTTTTATCCACAACAAACCCAAAACAAAGAATTATCATCCATCCTGGAAGTGAAAACTTTACTTCAGCAGGGGCAGCTACATTGTATGGAGCCATTTATTATATGGCAAGCTAGATCGAGGACAGATAACATTTACTGTGCTATAGTTAGCTGGAAGATCTGGTTACCATTAGCAGAGATTATTTTAGGAAGAAAGGTGAACACCCCTACATTCCTATATAGCAACTTTATAATTCAAATAAAGACTGAATCCATAAAACCGTTATTCTGTTTCCCACCATGATAACACACTAGGCATAGGTATGGCAGAATATGGCGGCACAAAGACTGAATCCCTACAAAGATCTTCATGAAACTTGGAAGATAACCTTGTTGTACTAATATGAACTTATTCCAATAGAAAAACCGGAGCTTAAAACCGTTATTCTGTTTCCAACCATAATAACACACTAGGCATAGGTATGGCAGAATATGGCGGCACAAAGACTGATTCCCTAAAAAGATCTTCATGAAACTGGGAAGATAACCTTGTTGTACTAATATGAACTTATTCCAATAGAAAAACCGGAGCTTAAAACTGTTATTCTGTTTCCAACCATAATAACACACTAGGCATAGGTATGGCAGAATATGGCGGCACAAAGACTGATTCCCTAAAAAGATCTTCATGAAACTGGGAAGATAACCTTGTTGTACTAATATGAACTTATTCCAATAGAAAAACCGGAGCTTAAAACCGTTATTCTGCTTCCAACCATGATAACACACTAGGCATAGGTATGGCAGAATATGGCGGTACAAAGACTGATTCCCTAAAAAGATCTTAATGAAACTTGGGAGATAACCGTGTTGTACTAATATGAACTTATTCCAATAGAAAAACCGGAGCTTAAAACCGTTATTCTGTTTCCAACCATAATAAACACACTAGGCATAGGTATGGCAGAATATGGCGGCACAAAGACTGATTCCCTAAAAAGATCTTCATGAAACTGGGAAGATAACCTTGTTGTACTAATATGAACTTATTCCAATAGAAAAACCGGAGCTTAAAACTGTTATTCTGTTTCCAACCATAATAACACACTAGGCATAGGTATGGCAGAATATGGCGGCACAAAGACTGATTCCCTAAAAAGATCTTCATGAAACTGGGAAGATAACCTTGTTGTACTAATATGAACTTATTCCAATAGAAAAACCGGAGCTTAAAACCGTTATTCTGTTTCCAACCATGATAACACACTAGGCATAGGTATGGCAGAATATGGCGGCACAAAGACTGATTCCCTAAAAAGATCTTAATGAAACTTGGAAGATAACCTTGTTGTAGTAATATGAACTTATTCCAATAAAAAACCGGAGCTTAAAACCGTTATTCTGCTTCCAACCATGATAACACACTAGGTATAGGTATGGCAGAATATGGCGGCACAAAGACTGAATCCCTAAAAAGATCTTAATGAAACTGGGAAGATAACCTTGTTGTACTAATATGAACTTATTCCAATAGAAAAAACCGGAGCTTAAAACTGTTATTCTGTTTCCAACCATAATAACACACTAGGCATAGGTATGGCAGAATATGGCGGCACAAAGACTGATTCCCTAAAAAGATCTTAATGAAACTGGGAAGATAACCTTGTTGTACTAATATGAACTTATTCCAATAGAAAAACCGGAGCTTAAAACCGTTATTCTGTTTCCAACCATGATAACACACTAGGCATAGGTATGGCAGAATATGGCGGCACAGAAAGACTGATTCCCTAAAAAAATCTTAATGAAACTGGGAAGATAACCTTGTTGTAGTAATATGAACTTATTCCAATAAAAAAACTGGAGCTTAAAACTGTTATTCTGTTTCCAACCATGATAACACACTAGGCATAGGTATGGCAGAATATGGCGGCACAAAGACTGAATCCCTAAAAAGATCTTAATGAAACTGGGAAGATAACCTTGTTGTAGTAATATGAACTTATTCCAATAGAAAAACCGGAGCATAAAACCGTTATTCTGTTCCCAACCATGATAACACACTAGGCATAGGTATGGCAGAATATGGCGGCACAAAGACTGATTCCCTAAAAAAATCTTAATGAAACTTGGAAGATAACCTTGTTGTAGTAATATGAACTTATTCCAATAGAAAAACCGGAGCTTAAAACTGTTATTCTGTTCCCAACCATAATAACACACTAGGCATAGGTATGGCAGAATATGGCGGCACAAAGACTGATTCCCTAAAAAGATCTTAATGAAACTGGGAAGATAACCTTGTTGTACTAATATGTACTTATTCCAATAGAAAAACCGGAGCTTAAAACCGTTATTCTGTTTCCAACCATGATAACACAGTAGGCATAGGTATGGCAGAATATGGCGGCACACAAAGACTGATTCCCTAAAAAGATCTTAATGAAACTTGGGAGATAACCTTGTTGTACTAATATGAACTTATTCCAATAGAAAAACCGGAGCTTAAAACCATTATTCGTAATACTTGCCATAGTGATGATGGGAGAGCCTGGTGTTGCAGCTTGACTTCGGTAAGATATGCCCAGTAGCATGTCTACTTAATCTTCATTCTGTGGTTGCTCGGGTACTGGAGGTGTGAGAGGAGGGTTTATAAACTATCTGAAGGTAGACAATATTAACATTAGCTTCTAGCCTTATCTCACTCTCAAAACATCAGTTCAGGAACACAGAACTTCAGATATAAATAAAATCTACCATAGGCATAGGTATAGACAAACATAGGGTTTTAGTAATTTCCCACACATGACCTCATCACAGATCCTCAACAAAAGCTCACAACAACCAGTGGGCAGTGTATGTGTGGTTAGCCAGTCCCACCCAGCTCATAAGCTAACTCTGTAAATCCACCCTAAAAAAACACACGACTCTATGGACTACAAGTCCCAGAACAACATTAACTTGGCTTACAGTGCAGAGGAGCTCTGCAACACATACCTTCCATTCACAATACTTCCAGGGCCTATTTTACCACTCAAATCATGCCTCCATGCATATCCCGAGGAGCATACACAGTGCCCCCTAGCTGTAGCATGGATCACTACACCACAGTTCCCACATAGCATGGTACCACTTTCATGTCCCCCAACTGAGACCTCCCACACACATTATAATGTCCCTCACATTTTCACATTTCATCCCCTGATATACAATATGATACTCCAAAGTACATTCCCACACACAATTAAATGCCTCCTTGCAGTACTTTTCACACAAATAGTTTGAAGTCCCAACAACTCCTTCCCCCACAGTATGATGTCCTCATATAATACAATGCCCTCTAGAGTACATTTTCCCAGACACAGTATAAATCTCCCACAGCTCATTCCTCCTTGGTCCCCACCACATAGTAATGCCTCTGCAGTACATTATTTCACACACAATATAATGCTACCACAGTAGATCGACCCCCACATAGTATGGTGTCGCCACAGCTCGCTTACACACAGCGGGATACTCCACAGTACCCCCCACAGCCCACCACACAGTAGGACTCTCATACACATACACACCCTTGCTAGACAGAATCCCTGCCTCACTATTCTATTCAACTGTATCTGTGTCCTGAGAACATAGATACTGTTAAAGTCAGGACAAACCCTTGACTTCAAATTTGAGACTATACTGCTGGATCTGGGATGGTTGGGAGGTATGCTTTCCAAGTGTAGACAAGATAGCAGATGTGACTTTTACTTCTATATAACACCACAGAAAACAAGGTGATAACTCTGAGTACTATTAATGTAGATGTTACTTGTAGTCCTATATAACGCTAATATTGCCACCATACAGTGACCATATCATGGTAAACAGTTGTACGTAGACAAGCTGCAAACAGTTTGTGTAGATTGAGCAGCAGTTAATCACAGGGACTCACCAGATGTTCTCTATAATTGTAGTCTTTCATTTTCCATTTGTTCTTCATTTAGACAGGCCACCATGACCACTTATGTTTTCCATTACATCTTGTCTTTGCAGAAGTAAAGCAAAGACTTTTTTTTAACATCTTCTCACAAACCACACAATAGTGCTAAACCAATACAAAGTGTCCAGGTAGTAATAGTTTCCTGTGACCCCACACAGTAACAGTGTAACTTTTGTGCCTTCAAATAATTATAATGCCCACCATGGTAGAACCATAGAATGGTAGAGTTGAAAGGGAACTCTTGGGTCATCTGGTCCAACCTCCTGCTCAATGCAGGATTCACTAAATCATCCCAGACATATGTCTGTCCAGCCTTTGTTTGAAGACTTCCATTGAAGGAGAACTCACCACCTCTCATGGCAGCCTGTTCCACTCCTTGATCACCCTCACTGTAAAAAGGGTTTTTTCTAAAATCTAATCTGTGTCTCCTCCCATTCAGTTTCATCCCATTGCTTCTAGTCTTTCCTTGTGCAAATGAGAATAAAACTGATCCCTCTACAGTGTGACAGCCCTTAAGATATATGTAGACAGCTATTAAGTCTCCTCTCAGTCTTCTCTTTTGAAAGCTAAACATTTCCAAATTCTCTACTCGACCATTCTGGTCGTTATACTCTGAACTTGCACCAGTTTGTTCATGTCTTTTTTAAAATGTAATTCCCAGAACTGGACATAGTATTCCAGATGAGGTCTGACCAAAGAGGAGTTGAGGGGATAATTATATTTATGTCACGTGATATAGACTATATGCTTCTGTTAACCCCTTTCTGACATTAGACGTACTATCCTGTCCATGTGAACTGGGCCCCTATAGTACGTCATGTGCGATCGGCCACGCTCATGGGGGGAGCGCGGCTGATCGCGGACAGGTGTCAGCTGATTCTCACAGTTGACACCTGGCACTAAGTGCCAGGAGCGGTCACAGACCGCTCTCGGCACTTTAACCCCCAGAACACTGAGATCAAACATGATCGCAGCGTTCCGGAGCTGGCACAGGGGCTAACAGCCCCTCTGCCTTTGAATCGGAGACCCCGTGGGGTCCCGATCGCTGCCATGGAGACCCGATGTCGTCATGACAACATCCGGTCTCCAGAGCAGTGAAGCTTCCTGACATGCGTAGTGCATGTCAAGAAGTCTCACAGGTTAGTGTACAGAAGCTTCAGCGCTGACAGCTTCTGTAGCATGCAGATGCTGCTTCATCTGCATGATATAGAAGCGTTTAGCCTGAACAAAATGATTGTCCCATAGTGGGACAAAGTGTAAAAGTAAGAATTAAATTAATTTCTTTTTTTTAAATAATTGTAAAAATATTTAAAAAAAATAATAAAAAAATCATTATTTATTTTATCACTAAATAAATATTTGAACAAAAAAAAATCTAAATAATAAAAGTGCACATATTTGGTATCGCCGCGTCCTTAAGGACCCGACCTATTAAACTTTCCCAGTTAACCCCTTTAGTGAACACCATAAAAAAACGAGGCAAAAAACAATGCTTTTTCATCATACCGCCGAAAAAGTGGAATAACACGCAATCAAAAAGACGGATATAAATAAACATGGTACCGCTGAAAATGTCATCTTGTCCTGCAAAAAACAAGCCACCATACAGCTCTATCAGCAAAAAAATAAAAAAAGTTATAGCTCTCAGAATAAAGCGAAGCAAAAATAATTATTTTTTTCTTTAAAATAGTTTTTATTATATAAAAGCGCCAAAACATTAAAAAATGATATAAATGAGGTATCGCTGTAATCGTACTGACCCGAAGAATAAAACTGCCTTATCAATTTATCACATGCGGAACGGTGTAAACGCCCCCCCCCCCCAAAAGAAATTCATGAACTGCTGGTTTTTGCTTTTTCTGTCTCCCAAAAATTGGAATAGAAAGCGATCAAAAAATGTCATGTGCCCGAAAATGGTACCAATAAAAACTTCAACTTTTCCCGCAAAAAACAGGACCTCACATGACTCTGTCGGCCAAACTATGGAAAAATTATAGGTCTCAAAATGTGGTGATGCACAAAACTATTTTTTGCAATAAAAAGCATCTTTTAGTGTGTGACAGCTGCCAATCATAAAAACTCGCTATAAATAGTAAATCAAACCCCTCTTTATCACCCCCTTAGTTAGGGAAAAATAATAAAATAAAAAAATGTATTTCCATTTTCCCATTAAGGTTAGGGTTAGGGTTAGTGTTGGGGCTAAAGTTAGGGTTAGGGTTGGGGCTAAAGTTAGGATTAGAGTTTGGATTATGGTTACGGTTGTGATTAGGGTTAGGGTTTGGATTAGGGTTGGGGTTGGATTAGGGTTAGGTTTGTGGTTAGGGTTAGGGTTGGGATTAGGGTTAAGGGTGTGTTGGGGTTAGGGTTGGAGTTAAAATTGGGGTGTTTCCACTGTTTAGGCACATCAGGGGCTCTCCAAATGCAACATGGCGTCTGATCTCAATTCCAGCTAATGCTGAGTTGAAAAAGTCAAATGGTGCTCCTTCTCTTCTGAGCTCTGCCATGCACCAAAATAGTGATTTACCCCCACATATGGGTATCAGCATACTCAGGAAAAATTGCACAACAACTTTTGGGGTCTAATTTCTCCTGTTATCCTTGGGAAAATAAAAAAATGGGGGCGAAAAGATAATTTTTGTGGAAAAAACATGATTTTTTATTTTTATGGCTCTACGTTACAAACTTCTGTGAAGCACTTGGGGTTCAAAGTGCTCACCACACATCTAGACATCCTTAGGGTGTCTAGTTTCCAAAATGGTGTCTCTTGTGGGGGGTTTCCACTGTTTAGGCACATCAGGTGCTCTCCAAATGCGACATGGCGTCCGATCTCAATTCCAGCCAATTTTGCATTTAAAAGTCAAACGGCGCTCCTTCCCTTCCGAGCTCTGCCATGCGCCCAAACAATGGTTCCCTCCACATGTGAGGTATCAGCGTTCTCAGGACAAATTGCACAACAACTTTTGTGGTCCAATTTCTTCTGTTACCCTTGATAAAATAAAAAAATTGGATCTGAAGTAAATTTTTGTGAGAAAAAGTTAAATGTTAATTTTTTTTAAACATTCCAAAAATTCCTGTGATGCACCTGAAGGGTTAATAAACTTCTTGAATGTGGTTTTGAGCACCTTCATGGGTGCAGTTTTTAGAATGGTGTTATTTTTGGTATTTTCTATCATATAGACCCCTCAAAGTGACTTCAAATGTGATGTAGTCCCTAAAAAAAATGGTGTTGTAAAAATGAGAAATTGTTGGTCAACTTTTAACCCTTATAACTTCCTAAAAAAAAAAATTTGTTTCCAAAATTGTGCTGATATAAAGTAGACATGTGGGAAATGTTATTTATTAACTATTTTGTGTGATATACTTCTCTGATTTAAGGCACAAAAATGTAAAGTTTGAAAATTGCTAAATTTTCAAAATTTTTGGCAAATTTCATTTTTTTTCACAAATAATTGCAAGTTAATAGAAGAAATTTTACCACTAGTGTGAAGTACAATATGTCATGAAAGGACAATCTCAGAATCGCCAAGATCCGTTGAAGCTTTCCAGAGTTATAACCTCATAAAGAGACAGTGGTCAGAATTGTAAAAATTGGCCTGGTCATTAACGTGCAAACTACACTCGGGGTAAAGGGTTAATGGAACCCAGAACTTTACTTGACTTTTTTGTTGCTGCATTACACTGTTGACTCATGTTCAGTCTGTGATCTGTTAGTATACCCAAGTCTTTTTCACATGTGCTGTTGCTTATCCCTGTGCTTCCCATTCTGTATATGCCTTTTTCATTTTTCTTGCCCAAATGTAAGACTTTGCATTTCTTAAAATCATTCTGTTAATTGCTTCCCACAGTTCCAGTTTGTTTAGATCTTTTTGAATCCTCTCTCCCTCCTTCAATTCTTTTGTCTAAATCATTGATCAAGATGTTGAACAATACAGGGCCCAGGACATTCCCCCACATTCTTCCAACTGAATGTGCAGCCATTTATGGTCACTCTCTGGGTCCGATCACTAAGCCACTTATGAATCCACCTAACAGTTGCCTTGTCCATCCCACACTTTGTCAGTTTTCCATAAGGATGGTATGAGATACTTTGTCAGATTCTTTGCTGAAGTCAAGATATACTACAGATGCTTCTCACAAAATTAGAATATCATCAAAAAGTTAATTTATTTCAGTTCTTCAATACAAAAAGTGAAACTCATATTATATAGTCATTACAAACAGATTTATCCATTTCACGTGTTTATTTTTGTTAATATTGATGATTATGGCTTACAGCCAGTGAAAACCAAAAGTCATTATCTCAGTAAATTATAATAATTAACAAATAACAACTGCAAAGGCTTCCTAAGCATTTATAAAGGTCCCTTAGTCAGTTATTGATGTAACAACCCTGCTGGCATCACTGCATGGCCTCCCATCTCCTGCACACCAACATGCTCACTGCTCCAGGTCTTGCTGCGATTTCTGTCTACTGCCAGCTCCATGCTTTGTGCCTCTTGTCTTTCATCTGCTCTCTGCATGTCTCCTGGCTGTGTACATAGGGGGCGACGCCAGAACTCTCTGGTTCTTATGAAGTCAGGGTGCATCTGTTTAATATGTCCCTGACCAATTACCATTAGCCCTCTAGTACTTAGGGCAGCTCCACCCTGTGGATCTTGCATGTGCAATGTGTTAACTCAGTTAGTGTTTTGCTACTGAGCTGCCAGGTCTTGCTCTGTGTTCCTCCATCTCTTGAGGCTTCACTCCTAGCTTTGCCTTGTACCTGTTTGTCTGCCCTCCAAGAAGGCAGAATATCCTGGTCTCTGTGCTATTGTTCCTGACCTTGTCTTGTACTTGTCCTTGCCGTCTTCCAGGAGTCAGAATATCCTGGTCATTGTGTCTTTGTCCCTGTAACTTATCTCATGTCATTTCCTTGTCTGAACTCTGTCCTACCTCTGTCTCTTAGTCTCTTTGTCTGTGGTTTCCTTCCCTGTTGTGTCTTGCCTTGTGTTCTCTCTGAATCACTTTCTGCCTCTTGTCCGCACTCCTGAGGTTCTGCTCTGTTCCACTTTGCCTTGCTCCTGCTGCAGCAGTGATCTCTTGCTGCAGCTCCTCTCTGCATATCTGGCGGTTCCACGCTGCTTCCCTCCTACAACTGCAGAACCTCTTGCTGCAGCTCCTCTCCGCATATCTTGCGGTTCCACTTTTCTTCTCTCCTGCAGCTGCAGAACCTCTTGCTGCAGATCCTCTCCGCATACCTTGCCGTTCCACTTTGCTTTGCTGCTACCGCTGCAGAACCTCTTGCTGCTCTACAGCTCCTCTCCGCATACCTTGCGGTTCCACTTTGCTTTGCTCCTGCTGCTGCAGATCCTCTTGCTGCTCTACAGCCCTTCTCCGCAGCCTTGCGGTTCTCCTCCTGTGTGAACAGGTCTCTACCTGTTCCTCAATACTCCATTCCTTCCAGTCAGTTCCAGTACCTGCACTTGCTGTGTGAACAGGTCTCTTCCTGTTCCTCCATACACGATTCCTTCCAGTCAGTTCCAATATCTGCAATTGCTGTGTGAACAGGACGCTACCCTGTGTCTCAGCCATGCCTACCTACCCTGTTTCTCAGCCATGCCTAACTTACCTACCCTGTGTCTCAGCCGTACCTGCCAGCCCTGTGTCTCAGCCGTGCCTGCCTGCCCTGTGTCTCAGCCGTGCCTGTCTACCCTGTGTCTCAGCTGTGCCTGCCAGCCCTGTGTCTCAGCTGTGCCTGCCTGCCCTGTGTCTCAGCCGTGCCTGTCTACAGTGTGTCTCAGCTGTGCCTGCCAGCCCTGTGTCTCAGCCGTACCTGCCAGCCCTGTGTCTCAGCCGTGCCTGCCTGCCCTGTGTCTCAGCCGTGCCTGTCTACCCTGTGTCTGAGCTGTGCCTGCCAGCCCTGTGTCTCAGCTGTGCCTGCCTGCCCTGTGTCTCAGCCGTGCCTGTCTACCCTGTGTCTCAGCTGTGCCTGCCAGCCCTGTGTTTCAGCCGTACCTGCCAGCCCTGTGTCTCAGCCGTGCCTGCCTGTCCTGTGTCTCAGTCGTGTCTGTCTACTCTGTGTCTCAGCTGTGCCTGCCAGCCCTGTGTCTCAGCTGTGCCTGCCAACCCTGTCTCAGCCATGCCTGCCAGCCCTGTGTTTCAGCCGTGCCTGCCAGCCCTGTGTCTCAGCCGTGTGTTATGTTTCGGTAGCTGAGGAGTGCAGGTAAAAAAGGCAATACACCAGAGCAGTTGGAATCTATGAGATTGCAGTACCCTGACTAACCACCACAACTAGAGGCAGCCGTGGAGCGTTCCTACGTTGGTCCTAGACGCCTCGTCACAGCCTGAGAAACTAACTACACCTAAAGATAGAAAGAGGAAGGCTATCTGCCCCGGAGCAGATCCCCAAAGAACATAGAAAGCCCCCAAACATGTAATGGCGGTTAGACAAGAAGAAATACTGACACAGACAGAAAATAGTATGAGCAAACGTTGAGGCCCAAACTACCTAAATAGAAAAGGATAGGAAGGGCACTTACTGCAATCCCAAAAAACCCTGAAAAGCACCAACTCTACTAATTTCAAAAACACCTGAGATCACACGACCTCTACCACCTAAATTAGTTCTCTGGTGCAACAAAATCAAAACAGCAGCCACTGAAAAAACGGGAAAAAGCAAATGTACAAACATCAGTGGCTGAACTAAACTGAGAGGGCAAAAGCCCCCGGAGGGGACCCTGAAGGCCCCCACAGAAGTGCAGGACAAAATGCAAAAATCAAGCACAAAAACAAAAAGAAGAAAATGTCTTATCTGTTAGCAGGAGATGCAGACACGACACAGCAGGCTACAAAGGAAACAGGAATCAAGGATTGAGACCAGAACAATTGATCACCGGCAACCCTGATGGGAAGGCGACTCCCTTATATAAGACCAGTCAGTAACACCTGATTCCCAATCCTCACAATCTTCACTGGACAGTCCAGTACAGCTTGTAACCACCAGAGGGAGCCTCTGCTCAGAACTCATTTCAAGTCCATTCACAACAGTACCCCCCCCTTGAGGAGGGGTCACCGAACCCTCACTTGAGCAACCAGGTCGGTCAGGATGAGTTCTATGATACGCACGGATGAGTCTCCTAGCATGGATGTCCGAAGCAAACACCCAAGAATTGTCTTCCTGACCATAACCTCTCCACTTAACCAAATACTGGAGTTTCCATCTAGAAAAACGAGAATTCAATATTTTCTCAACCACAAACTCCATATTGCCCTCAACCAGAACAGGGTCAGGAGGCAAAGCAGTAGGAACCACTGGCTCAACAAACCTCTTCAACAAGGACTTGTGGAACACGTTATGGATCTTAAATGTCCCTGGAAGAAGCAAACGAAAAGAAACAGGATTAAGAATCTCCATGATCTTATAAGGTCCAATGAACCTAGGCTTAAATTTAGGAGATGCCACTCTCATAGGAATATTTTTTGAGGACAACCAGACCAAGTCCCCCACTTTAAACCGAGGACCATCAGTCCTATGCCGGTTAGCAAACCGCTGGGCTTTCTCCTGAGAGAGGGACAACCTCTCCACTACCTGGTCCCAAATCTGTTGCATACGCTGCACAACAGAGTCAACACCTGGACAGACAGAAGCCTCCGTCTGTCCTGAAGAAAATCGAGGGTGAAACCCAGAATTACAGAAAAATGGAGACATCAAAGTGGCAGAGCTAGCCCTATTATTAAGAGCAAACTCAGCCAAAGGCAAAAAAGAGACCCAGTCATCCTGATCAGCAGACACAAAGCATCTTAGATAAGTCTCCAATGTCTGGTTTGTTCTCTCAGTTTGACCATTGGTCTGAGGATGAAACGCCGAGAAGAATGACAATTGAACACCAAGTTTAGAACAAAAGGTCCTCCAAAATCTGGAAACAAACTGGACTCCTCTGTCAGACACAATGTTCTCAGGAATGCCGTGTAAACGAACCACGTGCTGAAGGAACAAAGGCACCAATTCAGAGGAGTAAGGCAACTTAGGTAATGGCACAAGATGTATCATCTTGGAAAACATATCACAAATCACCCAGATGACGGTCATTCTCTGAGAAACAGGGAGGTCGGAAATGAAATCCATAGAGATATGGGTCCATGGTCTCTTGGGCACAGGCAATGGCATCAACAAACCACTAGAGCGAGAGCAAGGCTTGGAGCGAGAGCAAGTCCCGCAGGACTGCACAAATTCCCTGACATCACGAGACAAGGTAGGCCACCAAAAGGACCGACTAACCAAGTCTCTGGTACCAAAAATTCCGGGATGACCGGCCAACGCGGAACAATGAATCTCAGACATCACACTCTTTTTCCACTGGTCCGGGACAAACAATTTCCCAACAGGGCAGCGCTCGGGCCTATCCTCCTGACACTCCTCCAGAGCCAGTCTCAAATTGGGCGAGATGGCGGAAAGAACTACACCTTCTTTCAAAATAACAGAAGGATCAGATAACTCAGGAGAGTCCGCAAGGAAACTCCTCGAGAGGGCATCCGCCTTAACATTCTTAGTGCCAGGAAGAAAGGAAACCACAAAATTAAAACGTGTGAAAAACAAGGCCCACCTGGCCTGTCTAGGATTAAGTCGCTTGGCAGATTCCAGATAAACCAGATTCTTATGGTCCGTAAGGACCACCACCTGATGTTTGGCTCCCTCCAGCCAATGTCTCCACTCTTCAAAAGCCCACTTCATGGCCAATAACTCCCGATTACCCACGTCATAATTACGTTCAGTAGGAGAAAATTTTCGAGAGAAAAAGGCACAAGGGTTACTTTTAGAGGTCTCTGGATCTCTTTGGGACAAAACGGCACCTGCCCCAATTTCAGAGGCATCAACCTCCACCTGAAATGGCAGAGAAACATCAGGCTGCCGTAGAACAGGAGCAGAAGTGAATCTCTGCTTAAGTTCCTGAAATGCAGAGACTGCCTCAGGAGGCCAATTCACCACATCAGAACTCTTTTTGGTCAAATCAGTTAATGGTTTAACAATAACCGAGAAATTACCAATAAATTTACGATAAAAATTGGCAAAACCCAAAAATCTTTGAAGAGCCTTTAATGAAGTAGGTTGGACCCAATCACAGATGGCCTGAACCTTGACCGGGTCCATTTCAATAACAGATGGGGACAAAATGAATCCCAAAAATGAGATCCTCTGTATGCCAAAAAGACACTTTGATCCCTTCACATACAGAGCATTCTCTCTCAAAATCTGGAATACAGTTCGAACATGTTTCACATGAGAGTCCCAGTCATTGGAAAAAATCAAGATATCATCCAAATAAACAATCAGAAATGTATCCACAAAATCCCTGAAAATGTCATTCATGAAGGACTGGAAGACAGAAGGAGCATTAGTGAGCCCAAAGGGCATCACAAGGTACTCAAAATGCCCCTCAGGGGTATTAAATGCCGTCTTCCATTCATCCCCGTGCTTAATGCGAATAAGGTTATATGCCCCCCTGAGGTCAAGCTTGGTAAACCAAGTAGCGTTTTTCACCCTGGAAAACAGGTCAGAAATCAAGGGTAACGGATATTGATATTTCACAGTAATATTGTTCAAAAGACGATAATCAATACACGGCCTTAATGAACCATCCTTTTTGGCCACAAAGAAGAAACCGGCACCTAAGGGTGAAGAGGATGGTCTGATATGACCCTTCTCCAATGACTCCTTGATATAAGACCGCATAGCGTCATGTTCAGGTACAGACAAGTTAAAAAGGCGACCTTTAGGGAATTTACTACCAGGCACTAATTCAATAGCGCAGTCATAGCTCCTATGGGGAGGCAAAGATGCAGATTTACTTTCGCTAAACACATCAGAAAAATCAATCAAAAAGTCAGGAACATCCTGAGCCTGGGGGGAGGCAGAAAAAACAGGAGTGTTGGTATTAACACATTGGCAGCCCCAACTGGTTACAGACACAGATTTCCAATCCAAAACAGGATTATGAGACTGTAACCAAGGGAAACCCAGTACGATAATGTCATGCAGATTATACAGAACCAAAAATTTGCAGCTCTCCTGATGATCAGGTTCAACCCTCATTATCACCTGAGTAGAGAACTGAGGTTTATTCTCAGCCAAAGGGGTAGAATCGATCCCCAGTAGGGGAATAGACTTCTGTAGGGGTATCAAGGGAAACCCACAACGTTTAGCAAAATCAAAATCCATCAGGTTAATAGCTGCTCCCGAATCAACGAAAGCCTGAGCAGAAAATGAGGACAGAGAGCATATCAGAGTAACAGTTAATAAAAACTTAGTCTGAACACTACCCAAGACAACTGAGCGTGCAAAACGTCTTCCCTGCTTAGGGCAGACTGAAATAGCATGAGAGGCATCACCACAGTAGAAACATAACCCATTGCGCTTTCGAAACTCATGACTCTGTGCCCCAGAAACCACTCTATCACACTGCATGGATTCAGAAGCAGGTTCACAAGGCAACACTATTCCACGCATACTTCTCCGCTCACGCAAACCTCTGTCAATTTGAATCGCTAATGACATAGAATCATTGAGACCAGAGGGGACAGGAAATCCCACCATAACATCCTTTACATTATCTGACAGACCCTTCCAAAAAAGGGCTGCCAAAGCGTCGTCATTCCATTTGGTCAGGACTGCCCACCTACGGAATCTCTGACAGTATAACTCAGCGTCATCAAGCCCATGATTTAATGCCAACAAGGCTTTTTCAGCTTGATCAGTGACATTAGGCTCATCGTACAATAACCCCAAGGCCTGAAAAAATGCATCAACATCACTCAAAACAGGATCCCCAGGTGTCAGGGAAAAAGCCCAATCCCGAGGATCGCCGCGCAGGAGAGAGATGACAATTTGAACCTGCTGCGCTGCGTTCCCTGAGGATTTAGATTTTAAGGCAAAAAACAGTTTACAATTATTTTTGAAATTCAGAAACTTGGCTCGATCCCCCAAAAACAAATCTGGCATGGGAATCCTAGGTTCCACAACAGGCAACCTAGCAAGATAGGTAGCAATACTCCGAACCTCAGTGGCAAGCTGATCCACACGGCCAGACAACTGTGCAAACTCCATTGAGAGAAAAAATCCTCCCCAGCACCCAGAGATACAGAGGGAAAAAAAAAAAAATGCAACAAACAGAAAAATATCTCTGACAACTCTGACAACCTTTTTTCTTTCACAATATTTTTCCCTTCTGTGAGTACCATACAATTTTCAATTTTTTGGGCCGGTGATACTGTTATGTTTCGGTAGCTGAGGAGTGCAGGTAAAAAAGGCAATACACCAGAGCAGTTGGAATCTATGAGATTGCAGTACCCTGACTAACCACCACAACTAGAGGCAGCCGTGGAGCGTTCCTACGTTGGTCCTAGACGCCTCGTCACAGCCTGAGAAACTAACTACACCTAAAGATAGAAAGAGGAAGGCTATCTGCCCCGGAGCAGATCCCCAAAGAACATAGAAAGCCCCCAAACATGTAATGGCGGTTAGACAAGAAGAAATACTGACACAGACAGAAAATAGTATGAGCAAACGTTGGGGCCCAAACTACCTAAATAGAAAAGGATAGGAAGGGCACTTACTGCAATCCCAAAAAACCCTGAAAAGCACCAACTCTACTAATTTCAAAAACACCTGAGATCACACGACCTCTACCACCTAAATTAGTTCTCTGGTGCAACAAAATCAAAACAGCAGCCACTGAAAAAACTGGAAAAAGCAAATGTACAAACATCAGTGGCTGAACTAAACTCAGAGGGCAAAAGCCCCGGAGGGGACCCTGAAGGCCCCCACAGAAGTGCAGGACAAAATGCAAAAATCAAGCACAAAAACAAAAAGAAGAAAATGTCTTATCTGTTAGCAGGAGATGCAGACACGACACAGCAGGCTACAAAGGAAACAGGAATCAAGGATTGAGACCAGAACAATTGATCACTGGCAACCCTGATGGGAAGGCGACTCCCTTATCTAAGACCAGTCAGTAACACCTGATTCCCAATCCTCACAATCTTCACTGGACAGTCCAGTACCGCTTGTAACCACCAGAGGGAGCCTCTGCTCAGAACTCATTTCAAGTCCATTCACAACAGCCGTGCCTGCCAGCCCTGTGTCTCAACCCTGCCTGCCAGCCCTGTGTCTCAGCCGTTCCTACCAGCCCTGTGTCTCAGCCGTGCCTGCCAGCCCTGTGTCTCAGCCGTGCCACCGTCTCCCCAAGTGGGATCAGCAGCCACAACCAAACACCACCCTGGAGTGGCACCTGGCAGCTGCCTGCCGCACCAGCCTGACCTCAACATCAGAGGCTCCAGTGAAATCCAAGGCAGCTGTCTTAGTCACGCCCCTTCCAGGGTAGTCTGGTTTGTGGCACAGTGGGGCCACAACCCCCTGGCTCATGCCCACCAGTCAGGGCGTGAGCGTGAAAATTGACATGCTCCACAAGGAAGGTAAGCCACAAAAGGTCATTGCTAAAGAAGCTGGCTGTTCACAGAGTGCTGTATCCAAGAACATTAATGGAAAGTTGAGTGGAATGAAAAAAGAAAAAATGTGGTAGAAAAAGGTGCACAAGCAAAAGGGATAACCACAGCCTTGAAAGTATTGTTAAGAAAAGGCCATTCAAAAATTTATGGAAGATTTACAAGAAGTGCACTGCTGCTGGAGTCATTGCTTCAAGAGCCACCACACACAGACATATCCAGGACATGGGCTACAAGTGTCGCATTCCTTGTGTCAAGCCACTCATGACCATTGGACAATGCCATAAGCGTCTTACCTGAGCCAAGGAGAAAAAGAACTGGACTGTTGCTCAGAGGTCCAAGGTGTTGTTTTCAGATGAAAGTAAATTTTGCATTTCATTTGGAAATCAAGGTCCCATAGTCTGAAGGAAGAGTGGAGAAGCACACAATCCAAGCTGATTGAGGTCTAGTGTTAAGTTTCCACAATCAGTGATGGTTTGGGGAGCCATGTCATCTGCTGGTGTATAGTCATGGCCAAAAGTTTTGAGAATGACACAAATATTATATTTTCACATGATCTGCTGCCCTCTGATTTTTATGTGTGTTTGACAGATGTTTTTATCACAGACAGAAATATAATTGCAAACATATGAGTAACAAAAGCTTATATTGACAGAATGAGTTAATGCAGCAAGTCAATATTTGCAGTGTTGACCCTTCTTCTTCAGGACCTCTGCAATTCTCCCTGGCATGCTCTCAATCAACTTCTGGACCAAATCCTGACTGACAGCAGTCCATTCTTGCACAATCAATGCTTTCATTTTGTCAGAATTTTTAGGTTTTTGCTTGTCCACCCGTCTCTTGATGATTGACCACAAGTTCTCAATGGGATTAAGATCTGGGGAGTTTCCAGTCCATGGACCCAAAATCTCTACGTTTTGTTCCCTGAGCCATTTAGTTATCACCTTTTCTTTATGGCAAGGTGCTCCATCATGCTGGAAAAGGCATTGTTGATCGCCAAACTGCTCTTGGAGGGTTGGGAGAAGTTGCTCTTGGAGGACATTCTGGTACCATTCTTTATTCATGGCTGTGTTTTTAGGCAAGACTGTGAGAGAGCCGATTCCCTTGGCTGAGAAGCAACCCCACACATGAATGGTTTCAGGATGCTTAACAGTTGGCATGAGACAAGACTGGTGGTAGCGCTCACCTTGTCTTCTCCGAATGAGGCGTTTTCCTGATGTCCAAACAATCGAAAAGGGGATTCATCAGAGAAAATAACTTTACCCCAGTCCTCAGCAGTCCTTTGCCTGTACCTTTTGCAGAATATCAGTCTATCCATGATGTTTTTTCTGGAGAGAAGTGGCTTCTTTGCTGCCCTCCTTGAGACCAGGCCTTGCTCCAAGAGTCTCCTCCTCACAGTGTGTGCAGATGCACTCACACCTGCCTGCTGCCATTCCTGAGCAAGCTCTGCACTGCTGGTAGCCCGATCCCGCAGCTGAAACACTTTTAAGAGACGGTCCTGGCGCTTGCTTGTCTTTCTTGGGCGCCCTGGAGCCTTTTTGGCAACAATGGAACCTCTCTCCTTGAAGTTCTTGATGATGCGATAGATTGTTGACTGAGGTGCAATCTTTCTAGCTGCGATACTCTTCCCTGTTAGGCCATTTTTGTGCATTGCAATGATGACTGCACTGTTTCTTTAGAGATAACCATGGTTAACAGAAGAGAAACAATGATGCCAAGCACCAGCCTCCTTTTAAAGTGTCCAGTGGTGTCATTCTTACTTAATCATGACAGATTGATCTCCAGCCATGTCCTCATCAACACCCACACCTGTGTTAATGGAGCAATCACTGAAAAGAGGTTAGCTGGTCCTTTTAAGGCAGGGCTGCAATGATGTTGAAATGTGTTTTGGGGGATAAAGTTCATTTTCTAGCCAGTAATTGCTGTTAAGCTGATCACTCTTTATAACATTCTGGAGTATATGCAAATTGCCATTAGAAAAAGTGAAGCAGTAGACTTTGTAAAAATTAATATTTGTGTCATTCTCAAAACTTTTGTCCATGACTGTAGATGTGTGGTGAGGACCTTGAACTCCCAGGTGCATCATAGAAGTTTATAACTCTGAGTTGTGATTTTTTTTTTTATTGATCACGTTTTCCGCACAAAAATGATTTTTAGACCCATATTTTTTATTTTCAAAAGGGTAACAGGAAAAAATGGATCTCAAAATCAAAAACCCCATATGTGGGAGGAAACTACTGTTTCGGAGCACGGCAGGGCTCAAAGGATGGAGTGACATTTTGGAACGTAGATTTTGATGGAATGTTCTACAGGTGTCATGTCGCATTTGGAGAGCCCCGCATGTGCCTAAACAGTGGAAACCCACAACAAGTGACCCCATTTTGGAAACTAGACCCCTCAAGGAATTTATCTAGATGTGTGAGAGCACCTTGAATCCCCCATGTGTTTCAAAGAAGTTTATAACCTTGAGAAAAAAAATCATATTTTCCTCTCAAAATGTTCTTTTAGCCCAATTTTTTTATTTTCACAAGATTAACAGGGGAAAATAGACCCCAAAATTTGTACAATTTCTCCTGAGTACGCTGATATGTGTCTGAAAACTACTTTTGAGGCACAGTGCAAAGCTGAGAAGGGAAGAAGCATCATATTGAAGTTCAGGGTTTGAGGGTGCCATGTTACATTGGTAGAGCCCCTGAGGTGCCAGAATAGCAGAACCCCTCCAAAAGTGACCCCATTTTACTAACTAAATCTCTCAATGAATTAATCTACGGGTGCAGTAATCATATTGACACCACACGTGGGTCATACAATTTTATACCATTGGACAATAAAGAAAAAATAATTACATTTTTACTACCAAAATGTTGTTTTAATTCCAGATTTTACATTTCACACTGGGAAATGGGAAAAAATGGCAACAAAGTTGTCCCACAATTTCTGCTGAATGTGGAAATACCAATACCCCATACGTGGCTGTACAGTACTGCTTAGCTACGTATATGGAGAGACTAAGGAGGGACAGAGTGCTATTACATAGTAGCATAGTTATTAAGGTTGAAGGAAGACTTTAAGTCCATCTAGTTCAACCCATATTCTATCCTAACCTGGCAAACAGTAAGCTTCACATTGGGGAAAAAATTTCTTCCCGACTCCATATACGGCAATGAGACTAGCTCCCTGGATCAACCCAATATCTAGGAAACTAGTGACTATAGCCTGTAATATTATACTTTTCAAGAAAGGCATCCAGTCCCTTCTTAAATTTTAGTAGGGAAACACTCATTACAACATTATACAGCAGAGAGTTCCATAGTCTCACAGCTCTTACAGTAAAGAATCTGCGTCTATGATTATGACTAAACCTTCTTTCCTCCAGACGTAGAGGATGTCCCCTTGTCCCCGTCACAAGTCTGAGAGTAAAAAGATCATTAGAAATGTCTTTGTACTGTCCCCTCATATATTTATACATTGTAATAAGATCACCCCTAAGCCTTCGTTTTTCCAAACTAAATAACCCCAAATGTAATAACCTGTCTTGGTATTGCAGACCCCCCAGTTCTCTAATAACCTTGGTCGATCTTCTCTGCATCCGCTCCAGTTCAGCTATGTCTTTCTTATACATCGGAGACCAGAACTGTACACAGTATTCTAAGTGTGGTCGCACAAGTGACTTGTATAGAGGTAAAATTATGTTCTCCTCATGAGCATCTATGACTCTTTTAATGCATCCCATTATTTTATTTGCCTTTGCAGCAGCTGCCTGACACTGGCCACTAAATGTGAGTTTGTCATCCACCCATTCACCCAGGTCTTTTTCAGTGACAGTTTTGCCCAGTGTTTTACAATTAATCACATAATTATATATCTTGTTTGTTCTACCCAAGTGCATGACCTTACGTTTATCTCCATTAAAGCTCATTTGCCATTTATCAGCCCAAGCTTCTAGTTTGCATAAATCCTCCTGTAATATAAAATTGTCCTCCTCTGTATTGATTACCCTGCAGAGTTTAGTGTCATCTGTAAATATTGAAATACTACTCTGTATACCCCCTACAAGGTCATTAATAAATATGTTAAAGAGAAGCGGCCCCAATACTGACCCCTGCGGTACCCCACTGCTAACCGTGACAAAGTCGGAGTGTGTTCCATTAATAACCACCCTTTGTTTCCTATCCATGAGTCAGTTCTTAACCCACTTACACATATTTTCCCTTATCCCCATTGTTCTCATTTTATGTATCAACCTTTTGTGTGGCACCGTATCAAAAGCTTTTGAGAATTCCATGTACACCACGTCCACTGCGTTTCCTTGGTCCAGCCCGG
>JARQOD010005637.1:0-46957 GCA_033576555.1 Oophaga sylvatica
GTATATTTAATTCTATGCAATATATGTCCTGTGGGTGGCCTCTATGTTGGAGAAACAGGACAGAGACTGAGAGCAAGGATGAGGTCTCATCGTCATACGATTACAGACAAAAAAACCCATCTACCAGTGGCTAAACATTTCTGTGGTCCAGGACACAACATAGACAATATGAAAATTGTTATTTTGAAAGGCAATTTCCAATCGCAAACACATCGCAGAGTTTGGGAAAGCAAATTCATTAACATCTTTGATTCTATTCACACAGGACTCAATCTGTCAGGAGGATTCATGTCCCATTACCAAATCTGAGCAACTTCCTCCAAAAACAATGGAGACACCACCAGTCCTTTGATCCCACATGCATATGGGGTCCATAAAACTTTCACACCACTTATCTAATCTTACCTAATTAAGGATTCTCTCTTTAAGCTCAGTGTTTGTTTATTTCAGTGTTTGTTTATTTAAATGTCCATGTATCACACCATCCCTGTGCTTTTCACTGTATATAATTGTTTCTTCAAATATTTTGTTACACCAGCCTGATGAAGAGACGTAAGCTGTTATGTTTCGGTAGCTGAGGAGTGCAGGTAAAAAAGGCAATACACCAGAGCAGTTGGAATCTATGAGATTGCAGTACCCTGACTAACCACCACAACTAGAGGCAGCCGTGGAGCGTTCCTACGTTGGTCCTAGACGCCTCGTCACAGCCTGAGAAACTAACTACACCTAAAGATAGAAATAGGAAAGCTATCTGCCCCGGAGCAGAACCCCAAAGATAACAGAAAGCCCCCAAACATGTAATGGCGGTTAGACAAGAGGAAATACTGACACAGAAAGAAAATAGTATGAGCAAACGCTGGGGCCCAAACTATCTAAATAGAAAAGGATAGGAAGGGTACTTACTGCAATCCCAGAAAACCCTGAAAAGCACCAACTCTACTAATTTCAAAATCACCTGAGATCACACGACCTCTACCACCTAAATTAGTTCTCTGGTGTAACAAAATCAAAACAGCAGCCACTGAAAAAACTGGAAAAAGCAAAAGAACAAAACTCAGTGGCTGAACTAAACTGAGAGGGCAGAAGCCCCCGAGGGGACCCAGAAGGCCCCCAAAGAAGTGCAGGACAAAATGCAAAAACACAGCAAAAACACAAAAGAAGCAAAAGTCTTATCTGTAAGCAGGAGATGCAGACACGACACAGCAGGCTACAAGGGAAACTGGAATGAAGGATTCAGACCAGAACAATTGATCACTGGCAACCCTGATGGGAAAATGACTCCCTTATATAAGACCAGTCAGTAACACCTGATTCCCAGTCCTCACAATCCTCACTAGCACCGCTTGTAACCACCAGAGGGAGCCTCTGCTCAGAACTCATCTCAAACCCATTCACAACAGTACCCCCCCCTTGAGGAGGGGTCACCGAACCCTCATTTGAGCAACCAGGTCGGTCAGGATGAGTTCTATGATACGCACGGATAAGTCTCCTAGCATGGATGTCCGAAGCAAACACCCAAGAATTGTCTTCCTGACCATAACCTCTCCATTTAACCAAATACTGGAGTTTCCGTCTAGAAAAACGAGAATCCAATATTTTCTCAACCACATACTCCAGATTGCCCTCAACCAAAACAGGGTCAGGAGGCACAGCAGCAGGAACCACTGGCTCAACAAACCTCTTCAACAAGGACTTGTGGAACACGTTATGGATCTTAAATGTCCCTGGAAGAAGCAAACGAAAAGAAACAGGATTAATAATCTCCATGATCTTATAAGGTCCAATGAACCTAGGCTTAAATTTAGGAGATGCTACTCTCATAGGAATATTCTTTGAGGACAACCAGACCAAGTCCCCCACTTTAAACCGAGGACCATCAGTCCTATGCCGGTTAGCAAACCGCTGGGCCTTCTCCTGAGAGAGGGACAACCTCTCCACTACCTGGTCCCAAATCTGTTGCATACGCTCCACAACAGAGTCAACACCTGGACAGACAGAAGCCTCCGTCTGTCCTGAAGAAAATCGAGGGTGAAACCCAGAATTACAGAAAAACGGAGACATCAAAGTGGCAGAGCTAGCCCTATTATTAAGAGCAAACTCAGCCAAAGGCAAAAAAGAGACCCAGTCATCCTGATCAGCAGACACAAAGCATCTTAGATAAGTCTCCAATGTCTGGTTTGTTCTCTCAGTTTGACCATTGGTCTGAGGATGAAATGCCGAGGAGAAAGACAATTGAACACCCAGTTTAGAACAAAAAGTCCTCCAAAATCTGGAAACAAACTGGACTCCTCTGTCAGACACAATGTTCTCAGGAATGCCGTGTAAACGAACCACGTGCTGAAGGAACAACGGCACCAATTCAGAGGAGGAAGGCAACTTAGGTAATGGCACAAGATGTATCATTTTGGAAAACCTATCACAAATTACCCAGATGGTGGTCATTCTCTGAGAAACAGGAAGATCGGAAATGAAATCCATAGAGATATGGGTCCATGGTCTCTTGGGCACAGGCAATGGCATCAACAAACCACTAGAGCGAGAGCAAGGCTTGGAGCGAGAGCAAGTCCCGCAGGACTGCACAAATTCCCTGACATCACGAGACAAGGTAGGCCACCAAAAGGACCGGCTAACCAAGTCTCTGGTACCAAAAATTCCGGGATGCCCAGCCAATGCGGAACAATGAATCTCAGACATCACACTCTTTTTCCATTGGTCCGGGACAAACAATTTTCCAACAGGGCAGCGCTCGGGCCTATCCTCCTGACACCCCTCCAGAGCAAGTCTCAAATTGGGCGAGATGGCGGAAAGAACTAACACCCTCTTTCAAAATAACAGAAGGATCAGATAACTCAGGAGAGTCCGCAAGGAAACTCCTCAAGAGGGCATCCGCCTTAACATTCTTAGTGCCAGGAAGAAAGGAAACCACAAAATTAAAACGTGTGAAAAACAAGGCCCACCTGGCCTGTCTAGGATTGAGTCGCTTGGCAGATTCCAGATAGACCAGATTCTTATGGTCCGTAAGGACCACCACCTGATGTTTGGCTCCCTCCAGCCAATGTCTCCACTCTTCAAAAGCCCACTTCATGGCCAATAACTCCCGATTACCTACGTCATAATTACGTTCAGTAGGAGAAAATTTTCGAGAGAAAAAGGCACAAGGGTTACTTTTAGAGGTCTCTGGATCTTTTTGGGACAAAACGGCACCTGCCCCAATTTCAGAGGCATCAACCTCCACCTGAAATGGCAGAGAAACATCAGGCTGCCGTAGAACAGGAGCAGAAGTGAATCTCTGCTTAAGTTCCTGAAATGCAGAGACTGCCTCAGGAGGCCAATTCACCACATCAGAACCCTTTCTGGTCAAATCAGTTAATGGTTTAACAATAACCGAGAAATTACCAATAAATTTACGATAAAAATTGGCAAAACCCAAAAATCTCTGAAGAGCCTTTAATGAAGTAGGTTGGACCCAATCACAGATGGCCTGAACCTTGACCGGGTCCATTTCAATAACAGATGGGGACAAAATGAATCCCAGAAATGAGATCCTCTGTACGCCAAAAAGACACTTTGATCCCTTCACATACAGAGCATTCTCTCTCAAAATCTGGAATACAGTTCGAACATGTTTCACATGAGAGTCCCAGTCATTAGAAAAAATCAAGATATCATCCAAATAAACAATCAGAAATTTGTCCACAAAATCCTTGAAAATGTCATTCATGAAGGACTGGAAGACGGAAGGAGCATTAGTGAGCCCAAAGGGCATCACTAGGTACTCAAAATGCCCTTCAGGGGTATTGAATGCCGTCTTCCATTCATCCCCGTGCTTAATGCGAATAAGGTTATACGCCCCCCTGAGGTCAAGCTTGGTAAACCAAGTAGCGTTTTTCACCCTGGAAAACAGGTCAGAAATCAAGGGTAACGGGTATTGATATTTCACAGTAATATTGTTCAAGAGACGATAATCAATACACGGCCTTAATGAACCATCTTTTTTGGCCACAAAGAAAAAACCGGCACCTAAGGGTGAAGAGGATGGTCTGATATGACCCTTCTCCAATGATTCCTTGATATAAGACCGCATAGCGTCATGTTCAGGTACAGACAAGTTAAAAAGGCGACCTTTAGGGAATTTACTACCCGGCACTAATTCAATAGTGCAGTCATAGCTCCTATGGGGAGGCAAGGATGCAGATTTACTTTCGCTAAACACATCAGAAAAATCAAACAAAAAGTCAGGAACATCCTGAGCCTGGGGGGAGGCAGAAAAAACAGGAGTGTTGGTATTAACACATTGGCAGCCCCAACTGGTTACAGACACAGATTTCCAATCCAAAACAGGATTATGAGACTGTAACCAAGGGAAACCCAGCACGATAATGTCATGCAGATTATACAGAACCAAAAATTTGCAGCACTCCTGGTGATCAGGTTCAACCCTCATTATCACCTGAGTAGAAAACTGGGGTTTATTCTCAGCCAAAGGGGTAGAATCGATCCCCAGTAGGGAATAGACTTCTGTAGGGGTATCAAGGGAAACTGGAATGAAGGATTCAGACCAGAACAATTGATCACCGGCAACCCTGATGGGAAAATGACTCCCTTATATAAGACCAGTCAGTAACACCTGATTCCCAGTCCTCACAATCCTCACTAGCACCGCTTGTAACCACCAGAGGGAGCCTCTGCTCAGAACTCATCTCAAACCCATTCACAACAGTAAGCAGTCTCGAAAGCTCGCCCTCTAATATCTTAAACTATATTTTGTTAGCCATTAAAAGGTATCATACCCACAAGATTCCTATTTTGCTTCTCCCACTGAAAGCACATTCTTCTTGGGGTCACAGTGCTTATCAAATGCCTGTACAATGTCTGCCAGACTGTCCGTACCGTCCTGGATCAGGGTCTGAGCAAGTTCTCTGCCTTTTTCTCCAATCAGATAGTAGAAGAGCTTCACCTTACGCTTCTGATCATTGGTGTCTACTGTAAGATCCACATACAGAGTAAACTCATCCTTCCAATGTCTCCAGGTCTGCGATAGATTTGAGGACATGATGTCTAGTCTCTGAGGAGGTTTTAATGCGGTCTCCATAATGCTGTACTGTGGGCACTGTACTTACAGTTGAGCTTTGTACCACAAGCTGCCTGGATTGTCTGTCCACTTGTTCTTTATAGGTTCAGCCCTGCTGACACCATGTTCTATTTCTCGTTTATGCCTCTGACACATTGTGGTAACGGGTTACTTTTATTGTGTACATGTTCTCTCAGCCACCATTACAAGAATGCTTCCTGTCTCGTGCCCTTACCAACGAGTCCCTCCTTTCTATCCTCTCAATACATCCAGGTAGTGAGACCCCTAGAGGCGGCTCAGCATATAACATATTGATACACCCACGAGGTGAGATTTTCCATGGTGCCCCAGATTGATGTCAATTGACAGTCATTTTGTATTTCTTCCATTTTCTTACTATTGCACCAACAGTTATCTCCTCACCCAGCATCTTACGTATGGTTTTAAAGTAGCCCATTCCAGCTTTATGCAGGTCTATGATCTTGTCCCTGACATCATTAAAAAGCTCTTTAGTCTTGTCTATGTTGTAGAGGTTAGAGTCTGACTGATTAATTGAGTCTGTGGACAGTAGTCTTTTATAAAGGTGACTGTGTAAGACAGCTGTCTTTAATGCAGGTAACAAGTTGACTAGGAGCGTCTAACTGGTCTGTAGGAGCCAGAACTGTTAATGGTTGGTAGGGGATCGAATACTTATTTCTCACTGCAAAATGCAAATAAATTCATATACCGTATATACTCGAGTATAAGCCGAGATTTTCAGCCCATTTTTTAGGGCTGAAAGTCCCCCTCTCAGCTTATACTCGAGTCATATACAGGGGGAGGCGGAGCGCAGCTGTTCTATATACTCACCCCTCCGCCGGCGCGGTCTCTGCAGCACCTGCTCTTCTCCCACGGTCTCCGGTGCCTGTGTTCAGCGGTCAGGTGGTACCGCTCATTTAAGTCATGAATATGCACATATTCATGACTTTAATAAGCAGTACCACGTGACCGCTGAACACTGGTGCCGGAGACCGTGGTGAGAAAAGCAGGGGCTGCAGAGACCGCGCCGGTGGGAGGGTGAGTATAAGGGATATTCACCTGTCCTGTTCCACCGCTGCTCGCCGCTGTGTCCTCGCGTCCTCTAGCTGTGAATGTTTAGGCAGAGGGCGCGATGACGTAGTTTGTGCGCGCCGCACCCTCTGCCTGAGCATTCAATGCTGGTGGACTGGGTGACAGGTAAATATCTTAGGTGCCGGGGCCCTGAGCGAGCGGTGACACCGGCACCTGTCCCCTATAGCGCGCCGTTGACCCCGCCTGCTCAGGACACCGGCACCTGGCCCCCAGCGATGAGAGGTGAGTATTTTTTTTTTTGGTTGCAGCAGCTGCTGCAGCATAAGGGACCTATACTATGGAGCATCTATGGGGGCATTATCTATTGGGGCATAATCTATGGAGCATCTATTGGGGCATAATCTATGGAGCATCTATAGGGGCATAATCTATGGGGGCATAATCTATGGAGCATCTATGGGGCATAATCTATGGAGCATCTATGGGGGCATAATCTATGAAGCATCTATAGGGGCATAATCTATGGGGCATAATCTATGGAGCATCATATGGGGGCATAATCTTTGGAGCATCTATGGGGCATAATCTATGGAGCATCTAGGGGGGCACAATCTATGCAGCATCTATGGGGCATAATCTATGGAGCATCTATGGGGGTACAATCTATGGAGCATCTATGGGGGCACAATCTATGGAGCATCTATGGGGGCATAATACATGGGCAGCATATGGGGCACAATCTATGGAGCATCTTGTGGGGCATAATACATGGGGCAGTGTTATGTTTTGGTAGCTGAGGAGAGTAAGCAAAAACGGCAATACACCAGAGAGGCTGGAACCTATTGGATTGCAGTAACCTGAACTAACCACACAACTAGAGGTAGCCGTGGAGCGTTCCTAAGTTGATCCTAGACGCCTCGTCACAGCCTGAGAGATAACTACACCTAAAGGCAGAAAAATGAAAGCTATCTGCCCCGGAGCAGATCCCCAAAGAAAATAGGAAGCCCCCAAACATATAATGGCGGTTAGACAAGAAGAAACACGGACACAGACAGAAAATAGAATGAGCAAATGCTGGGGCCCAATCTGTCTAGACAGAAAAGTACAGGAAAGGATACTCACTGCAATCCAAAAAACCCCTAAAAAATACCAACTCTACTGATTGCAAAAACACCTGAGATAACACGACCTCTACCACCTAAATCAGTTCTCTGGTGTAACAAAACTAAGCCGCAGCCACTGAAGAAACAGGAAAAAGCAAATGAACAAACAACAGTGGCTCCAGATAAACTGAGAGGAGCACAAGCCCCCCGGAGGGGACCTGGCTGACCTCCACAGAAGTGCAGGGAACAATGCAAAAAACAAGCACAAAAATAAAAGCAGAAAATATCTTATCTGATAGCAGAAGATGCAGGCAAGACTCAGCAAGCTTCCAAATGAACCAGGAACCACAATTGAGACAAGAACAATTGATCACTGACAACCATCATGGGAGGGAACCTCCCTTATATTAGACCAGTCGTGATCCCAGATTGCCATTCCTCACTGAAAGGTTCAGTACTGTCAGTAACCACCAGAGGGAGCCTCTGCTCAGAAACCATTTTTAGCACATTCATAACAGTACCCCCCCTTGAGGAGGGGTCACCGAACCCTCACTTGTGCAACCAGGTCGATCAGGATGAGCTCAGTGATAGGCACGGATCAGTCTCCTAGCATGGATGTCCAAAGCAAACACCCAAGAATTGTCCTCCTGACCATAACCTCTCCACTTAACCAAATACTGGAGTTTCTGTCTAGAAAAATGAGAATCCAATATTTTCTCAACCACATACTCCAGATTGCCCTCAACCAAAACAGGGTCAGGAGGCGCCGCCATAGGAACCACTGGCTCGACAAACCTCTTCAATAAGGACTTGTGGAACACGTTATGGATCTTAAATGTCCCTGGAAGAAGCAAACGGAAGGAAACAGGATTAAGAAGCTCCATGATCTTATAAGGTCCAATGAACCTAGGCTTAAACTTTGGAGATGCAACCCTCATAGGGATATTTCTTGAGGACAACCAAACCAAGTTCCCCACTTTAAACCGAGGACCATCAGTCCAATGCCGGTTGGCAAACCGTTGGGCCTTCTCCTGAGAGAGAGACAACCTCTCCACTACCTGGTCCCAAATCTGCTGCATTCGCTCCACAACAGAGTCAACACCCGGACAGACAGAAGCCTCCACCTGTCCCGAAGAAAATCGAAGGTGAAACCCAAAATTGCAGAAAAATGGAGACATCAAGGTGGCAGAGCTAGCCCTATTATTAAGAGCAAACTCAGCCAAAGGCAAAAAAGAGACCCAGTCATCTTGATCAGCAGACACAAAACATCTCAAATAAGTCTCCAAGGTCTGGTTTGTTCTCTTGGTTTGTCCATTGGTCTGAGGATGAAAAGCAGAGGAGAAAGATAATTGAACACCAAGTTTAGAACAAAATGTCCTCCAAAATCTGGAAACAAACTGGACTCCTCTGTCAGACACAATGTTCTCCGGAATGCCATGTAACCGAACCACGTGCTGAAGGAACAAAGGCACCAATTCGGAGGAGGAAGGTAACTTAGGTAATGGCACAAGATGTATCATCTTGGAAAACCTATCAAAGATTACCCAGATAACGGTCATTCTCTGAGAAACAGGGAGGTCGGAAATAAAATCCATAGAGATATGGGTCCATGGCCTCTTGGGCACAGGTAATGGCATTAACAAACCACTAGAGCGAGAGCAAGGCTTGGAGCGAGAGCAAGTCCCACAGGACTGCACAAATTCCCTGACGTCACAAGACAAAGTAGGTCACCAAAAGGACCGACTCACCAAGTCTCTGGTACCAAAAATCCCGGAATGACCAGCCAACTCGGAACAATGAATCTCAGACATCACACTCTTCTTCCACTGGTCTGGGACAAACAATTTCCCAATAGGGCAGCGCTCAGGTTTATCCTCCTGACACCCTTCCAGAGCCAGTCTCAAATTGGGCGAGATGGCGGAAAGAACTACACCCTCTTTCAAAATAACAGTAGGATCAGATAACTCAGGAGAGTCCGCAAAGAAACTCCTCGAGAGGCATCCGCCTTAACATTCTTAGTGCCAGGAAGAAAAGAAACCACAAAATTAAAACGTGTGAAAAACAAGGCCCACCTGGCCTGTCTAGGATTAAGTAGCTTGGCTGATTCGAGATAAACCAGATTCTTATTGTCCGTGAGGACCACCACCTGATGTTTGGCTCCTTCCAGCCAATATCTCCACTCTTCAAAGGCCCACTTCATGGCCAATAACTCCCGATTACCCACGTCATAATTACGTTCAGTTGGAGAAAATTTTCGAGAGAAAAAGGCACAAGGGTTACTCTTAGAGGTCTTTAGATCTCTTTGGGACAAAACGGCACCTGCCCCAATTTCAGAGGCATCAACCTCCACCTGAAATGGCAGAGAAACATCAGGCTGCCGTAGAACAGGAGCAGAAGTGAATCTCTGCTTAAGTTCCTGAAACGCAGAGACTGCCTCAGGAGGCCAATTCACCACATCAGAACCCTTTTGGTCAAATCAGTCAATGGTTTAACAATACCGAGAAATTACCAATAAATTTACGATAAAAATTGGCAAAACCCAAAAATCTCTGAAGAGCCTTTAATGAAGTAGGTTGGACCCAATCACAGATGGCCTGAACCTTGACCGGGTCCATTTCAATAACAGACGGAGACAAAATGAATCCCAGAAATGAGACCTTCTGTACGCCAAAAAGACACTTTGATCCCTTCACATACAGTGCATTCTCTCTCAAAATCTGGAACACAGTCCGAACATGTTTCACATGAGAGTCACAGTCATTGGAAAAAATCAAGATATCATCCAAATAAACAATCAGAAATTTATCCACAAAATCCCTGAAAATATAATTCATGAAGGATTGGAAGACGGAAGGAGCATTAGTGAGTAGTGTTGAGCGATACTGCTCGATATCTAAAAATATCGGATCGGAATGGTATCACCGATATCACTAAATATCGTCGATATCCGATTCCGATACCGGAAGTCCAATGTAAGTCTATGGGAACAAAATATCGCAACTAAAAAAACACTTTCTTTCGTTGTAAACACAAAATATACACACATAGAATATATATATATATATATATATATATATATACATGTCATTGTGACATATATATATACATATATTTATAGTTTATACACTTCTACATAGTAAAATAGACTCTGATTCAATTGCCGGGTAAAGCCGTGACATACCCCATAGAAGTCGACGGGCTCGGTGCCGAGTACCCCCAAAAACTCTGGCTCTGTGCGACTCAACTTGGGCGCCACGAACAGGATTCTGTAGCTCGCTATAAGCGAGTCCTGTGTGCCTGAATTGAACTGGTTTTGTGCTTGAGAGTTGCTAAAATCATCAGAGAATGTATTTGCCATTTTTCCGCCATATCTGCGTCACGACGAGGCACTGGTGAAGAAGAAGGGCGAGCTCTTCGTGGGTGTACACTCACTCAGTGGCGCGAAAACGATGGCCGACCACTCTAAATGGTACTGCAATGTAAGATCGTGCCCCACAGCTCTTGAGTTCCGCCTCCTCATCCTCCTCAGTGTGCGGAAACTAACACGAAGGTCCCGCCTCACTACAAAAGAGGGGCCCTTTCCAGATGCTAATGACACATGTGACTTGGCAGAGATGGCTAATGGACACGAGCAGAAGTGTGAAGGGATGGAGCAGTCAGAGCTCTCCCCCCACGGAAGCGACCTGATCGCCACGGAACCACCGTTGGGCACCCGGCCTGGAAACCCTCCTACGCTGCAAGAAGCGGAGGATACCCTAAGAGGCCTGGCCCGGCACCGGGAGGAGGTCGCCAGGATGGAAGCCAGCTGGCGTGCCCTAAAACTAAACTTGGAGCGGCGCCAATCCCTCTTACCTGAAGTGTCTGTACCGGATGGTGAGGCACCCGTTCTAGTAGAGGAGTCCGTGCGGGCATCCCAGCCCTTGCAATGTGATCCGGTTGACGTTGTCGCAGTGGAGGCACCCGTTCCTGCAAAAACCGCTGCACCGGCAGCACCCCAGATCCCGCTGTCTGCCCCCGTCGCTGAGACAGAAGAAGCGACACCCGTCCTCATGGAGGAGGCCGCGCAGGCACCAGAGGTCTACCTGTCTGTACCGGAGCCCCGACTGTCATCTGTTCCAGAGCCGGCTGCTTCCTTCGCAGGTGAGCGCCGCCAGGACTGTCGGGCGCCAGGAGAGCTGCCGCAAACCGGACATCGTAAGCTGCAGTTTGATGGTGTAGACATGGAGATGCTGGTGGAGGAGAATTACAACCGGCGTCAGGAGGAAGAGTGGAGACGTTGGGAGAGAGAAGCCGAGCGACAAAGGGAGCAGCGCGAATCCCAGAAGCTTCGCCAACGTCACATCGAGAAGGACCGGGCAGATAAGGACCGGATGAGAAAAGATAAAGGAACCCTGATGGAGCCGCGGCGTAAGGGTGCAGTACGGAGCTTTAAATTGAAAGGTGGTTGGGGCTTCATCCAGGAGCCTGGACTTTATTTAGAAGTGTTTGTGACCCGGCGGGACGTGGAGACTCACCTCCCAGAAGGACACCCGGGAGGGACCTGTTGCCAGGAGACTTGGTAACTTACACCCGACACTGGGGTTACAATGGATGGTATGCCCTAAATGTCACCAGGTGCGACCCCTGGTCCCCAGAGTGTCAGGAACCTGTGAGACCCTCGGAGCCTTCAGCATCCCACATCCAGGCCTCTGCACAAGTGCCCACCCCACGCCGTAAATCTCCCCAGCCTCCCTCAGTGGTCTCCTCAGCAGCCCCAGCTATGGACATGATAATGATATCTGGCCCGTACCCGGCGCCTGTTAGGCCCCCTGGGGTTCGTTCAGTCCGGGACATAGGGCTCCAGACCCGGAGGGAGATGAAAGAGGTGGCCACACAGACACAGATAGCGGGTCACGACTTGACTGTACAGGCCACACGACGTCATCAGGTCCTGGTGGTCCTTGGTGTCTCGGATGTTTGGCAAGCATCAGAAGAGTACCAGGTGGTACCTGGAACACCCCTGCCAAAGAATTATAAATAATCCGGACAGGGTCCCTGTATGTAAATAGTTAAATTGTTGATGTACCCGGACGGGTGAATGTTCATAAAAAAGTTTTTTAATTTAATAAAAAAAACAACACAGTTTTCATTACTTTTATTACAGTCTCATCCTGCGACGCCATTGATCTCCTGTAAAAAAATGAAAAAAAAAAAAACAGCAGTATACCACCTGTCCGACGCAGTCCATAGTAACGAGTGTCCCACGACGATCCAGCTCTGCTACATCAGAATGACATCAGAGGCAGGCAGGCAGGCAGAGGCTGTCATCCCGGCGCAGCACAGCTGATTACCTGCTTCCCCGGCGGTGACGTCATCGGACTGACTGCTTTACGGCCGGGATTACCCAGCAGTCACTGCAGTTATCGCGAAAAACTGCATGTGACCGCCAGGGAGAAGATAATGGCGGCCATCAAGCAGTCCAGGACGTGACCGCCGGAGATCTTCTGCCAGGTAAGTGCCGCTGACTCCTGACAGACCCGACCGACGGACACTCACAGTGACAGTGACAAATCCGATTCCGGTATCCGATATGACGAAAATATCGGTACTCGGAATCGAAAGCCCGATACAGCTAATATCGGCCGATACCCGATATTTGCAGTATCGTATCGCTCAACACTATTAGTGAGCCCAAAGGGCATCACTAGGTACTCAAAATGCCCCTCTGGGGAATTAAACGCTGTCTTCCATTCATCCCCGTGCTTAATGCGAATAAGGTTATACGCCCCCCTGAGGTCAAGCTTGGTAAACCAACTAGCACTTTTCACCCTGGAAAACAGATCAGAAATCAAGGGTAACGGATATTGATACTTCACAGTGATCTTATTCAAGAGACGATAATCAATACACGGCCTCAATCAACCATCCTTTTTGGCCACAAAGAAAAAACCGGCACCCAAGGGTGAAGAGTATGGTCTGATATGACCCTTCTCCAATGACTCCTTGATATAAGATCGCATAGCATCGTGTTCAGGTACAGACAAGCTAAAAAGGCGACCTTTAGGAAATTTACCACCAGGCACTAATTCAATAGCGCAATAATAGCTCCTGTGAGGGGGCAAGGATGCAGATTTACTTTCACTAAAAACATCCGAAAAATCAGTCAAAAAGTCAGGAACATCCTGAGACTGGGGAGAGGCAGAAAAAACAGGAGTGTCGGCATTAACACAATGGCAGCCCCAACTGGTCACAGACACAGATTTCCAATCCAAAACAGGATTATGAGACTGTAACCAAGGGAAACCTAGTACAATAATGGCATGCAGATTATACAGCACCAGAAATTTGCAACTCTCCTGATGATCTGGTTCAACCCTCATTATCACCTGAGTAGAAAACTGGGGTTTATTCTCCGCCAAAGGGGTAGAATCAATGCCCAGTAGGGGAATAGACTTCTGCAGGGGTATCATGGGAAACCCACAACGTTTGGCAAAGTCAAAATCCATCAGGTTAATAGCTGCTCCTGAATCAACAAGAGCCTGAGCAGAAAATGTGGACAGGGAGCAAATCAGGGTAACAGTCAACAGAAATTTAGTCTGAACACTACCCAAGACAACTGAGCATGCAAAACGTCTTCCCCATTTAGGGCAGACTGAAATAGCATGAGAGGCGTCTCCACAGTAGAAACATAACCCATTGCGCTTTCGAAACTCATGACGCTGTGCCCCAGAAGTCATTCTATCACACTGCATGGGCTCAGAAGCTGGCTCACAAGGCAACACTATCTCACGCATACCTCTGCGCTCACGCAAACGTCTGTCAATTTGAATAGCCAATGACATAGAATCATTGAGACCAGAGGGAGCAGGGAATCCCACCATAACATCCTTTACATTCTCTGACAGCCCCTTCTGAAAAATGGCTGCCAAAGCATCATCATTTCATTTGGTCAGAACTGCCCACTTTCGGAATTTCTGACAGTACAACTCAGCTTCTTCAAGACCCTGATTTAATGCCAACAAGGTTTTTTCAGCTTGATCAGTGACATTAGGTTCATTGTACAACAACCCCAGAGCCAGAAAAAATGCATCAATATCATTCAAAACAGGATCCCCAGGTGTCAGGGAAAAAGCCCAATCCTGAGGATCGCCGCGCAGGAGAGAGATGACAATTTGAACCTGCTGTGCTGCGTTCCCTGAGGACTTAGGCTTTAAGGCAAAAAACAACTTACAGTTATTTTTGAAATTCAGAAATTTAGCCCGATCTCCAAATAACAAATCTTGCATGGGAATCCTATGTTCCACAACAGGCAACCCAGCAAGATAGGCAGCAATACTACAAACCTCAGTGGCAAGCTGATCCACACGGCCAGACAACTGTGCAAGCTCCATTGAGAGAGAAAAAAAAAATCCTCCACAGCACCCAGAGAAACAGAGGAAAAAAAAAATGCAACAAACAGGGAAAAAAAAAATAAATAAATCTCTGACAACTCTGACAATCAATCTTTTTTCTTTCCACACTATTTTTCCCTTCTGTGAGTACCATATAATTTTCAGTTTCGGCCGGTGATACTGTTATGTTTTGGTAGCTAAGGAGAGTAAGCAAAAACGGCAATACACCAGAGAGGCTGGAACCTATTGGATTGCAGTAACCTGAACTAACCACACAACTAGAGGTAGCCGTGGAGCGTTCCTACGTTGATCCTAGATGCCTCGTCACAGCCTGAGAGATAACTACACCTAAAGGCAGAAAGATGAAAGCTATCTGCCCCGGAGCAGATCCCCAAAGAAAATAGGAAGCCCCCAAACATGTAATGGCGGTTAGACAAGAAGAAACACGGACACAGACAGAAAATAGAATGAGCAAACGCTGGGGCCCAATCTGTCTAGACAGAAAAGTACAGGAAAGGATACTCACTGCAATCCAAAAAAAACCCTAAAAAATACCAACTCTACTCATTGCAAAAACAGCTGAGATCACACGACCTCTACCACCTAAATCGGTTCTCTGGTGTAACAAAACTAAGCCGCAGCCACTGAAAAAACAGGAAAAAGCAAATGAACAAACAACAGTGGCTCCAAATAAACTGAGAGGAGCACAAGCCCCCCGGAGGGGACCTGGCTGACCTCTACAGAAGTGCAGGGAACAATACAAAAAGCAAGCACAAAAATAAAAGCAGAAAATATCTTATCTGATAGCAGAAGATGCAGGCAAGACTCAGCAAGCTTCCATATGAACCAGGAACCACAATTGAGACAAGAACAATTGATCACCGGCAACCATCATGGGAGGGAACCTCCCTTATATCAGACCAGTCCGTGATCCCAGATTGCCATTCCTCACTGAAAGGTTCAGTACTGTCAGTAACCACCAGAGGGAGCCTCTGCTCAGAAACCATTTTTAGCACATTCATAACAGGGCAGCATATGGGGCACAATACATAGAGCATCTTATGGGGCATAATACATGGGGCAGCATATGGGGCATACTCTCATTTTCCACCCTAGGCTTATACTCGAGTCGATAAGTTTTCCCAGTTTTTTGTGGCAAAATTAGGGGGTTGGTTTATACTTGGGTCGGCTTATATTCAAGTATATACGGTAAATTTATGCAATGTGATCTTCTGGATGTTATTTTTGATATTCTATCTCTCAATGTTAAAATTAACCTACCCTTAAAATTATAGACTGTTCATATCTTTGTCAGTAGGCAAAATCAGCAAGGGATCAAATACTTATTTCCCCCACTGAAAGAAAGGAAAGAGTGCAAGCATTTGGAAGTACCTCTGCCTATTCCTTTAATCAATCAGCATCAAACACCAACAAAAAAACTGAAAGTGTGGCTGAACCTCTGCAAATTGATATAATCCGAAAACCTCTCTTTGTAGTAGAAATGGAGAGGTGACGTCCAGAATATCTACAGTGGCATGTAAAAGTTTGGGCACCCCTGGTCAAAATTACTGTTATTGTGAACAATTAAGCAAGTTGAAAATGAAATGATCTCTAATAGGCCTAAAGTTACATATGTCACATTTCCTTTGTATTTTAAAACCCAGCCTCCTCTAACCTTGTGCCAAAACACAGCAGCCATGGGTTCTTCTAAGCAGCTACCTCTGGCCTCTACGTCCGGCCATCTGCTCTCTACTGGCAGAGCATAAGACAGCATAATAACTCTGTTAACCTGCAGATTAACAGCTTATCTGCAGGTTATCAGCATTATTTCTGGTGACAAGTTCCCTTTCAGTGCAGAATCAAAGCTTTTATGTACTATAGAAATCACATTAAAACGTGGCCAGGGTAGAAGGAAATGGTAAATGGTTGTGGATTGGGGTGTGGCCAGGGACATGGCCACGATTTGTTTCACTGCGCTATGCAGGCCTCATGATTGTCCCTCTTTCTGTCCTTCAGAAGTTGGAAGGTATGCAGTGTATCATATAACAATACAATTGAGCAGATCTGGTTGAGCAGCCACGTCTGTAGACCATGGTAACCAGAGGAGAACCCTGCAGACCGCCTCCTACCTGCCAGCATCCTTCTTCTTTTGATTTGCATACCTTGGACAATGTTACTTTTTAAGGGTGACACATACATGATGTCGCACTAGGCTACAAACTAAAGGAAGAGTCAACTATTTCAGCAAGTAGTAGGAAGTTTGCATGGTTCCCATCCAGTGGCCACAGAATACTGAGCTGGCCTCCAACCAGGGTCTTGGGAATTCATTCTTCTCTATGTACCAGTGATATATTCTCACATATACTGTATGTGGTATAATCAGGGCTGCCACTAGGAATTTTGGGGCCCCATAATGGCAAAATTTTTGGGGCCCCCTTGAAACTCTGCACATGCTCCACTCTAGCCCCGTCTCCACACTTCAAACCTTCCACAGTCCCACCACCCTCTCTTGGAAAAACTCCACTTCTGCACCATGTTCTCACCAATCACCCATTCACTGTTTCCATCATCAGATCACATACAGTATATAGCCAGCAGCTTTTGTTTTGGCCAAAAGATTTTATTAATCCACCTCCACAACAAGGTAGACTCTTTTGGCCGAGCTCTACTCTACTGTAACTTATTAAACATATCCAATACAATTTTAGGTATATTTTTTATTTATTTTTCAATTTTTAAAATGACCAATAATATGACATACAAGGGACAAATACCACCGCACCATGACTGAATCACATATTACCACCGCATGGTGACAAATAATGCCACATACAAGGAACAAATACCACCATGCCATGACCAAACCCATATTACCACCACAGTGACAGAATAATAGCACATACGAGGAACAAATACTGCCACACTATGACCAGATCACATATTACCACCACATAGTGACCGAATACTACAATACTGATCATTAATAAAAAAAATCACAATACTAATGCCATTATACACAGGAGATCTGTACTTAATATACAGTGTCCATAAACACATCACCCCCTGATGAAGGCAGACGCCGAAGCGCGTGTCGGGGTGGACGCATCCACGGCACAACTTAGGTGTCAGTTTCCATCTTTCAGCAGGTACTTTGTTAATATGTGCAGCAGCAGTACAAATCCTTTGTCTATGATTGTCTTCTTCCTCACTTGAGTCAGTACATTCTGCTGCCCTAGTATTTGCACTAATATCATTTACACAGGCACTTTTTCTATTCTATAGATACTATTTTTACTGGGTAATCCTGCTATTATCTGTCACTCTTCATATGAATTGCAAATATTTTTCTACATTGCCTCTTATAATGAACATGCACATATACACTTTTTCAATTGGCACTTTATATATAAATTGCTTGAATTTTCTGCTATGATATATATATATATATATACTTTTGTGACCTTGTTATTGTAGATGTGTCTTCCGTGTGTAGCGTCCCCATTTTTCCTGGTATTTTGATTCCACTTGCACCTGTGTTATTTTGTAATCAATAAAATTATATTATTTTTACTCACTTTTGACTCTTTCAATTTGTTTTTTTCCTTTTGTTGTTAGCGTCCATATACAGTCATGGCCAAAAGTTTTGAGAATGACACAAATATTAATTTTTACAAAGTCTACTGCTTCACTTTTTCTAATGGCAATTTGCATATACTCCAGAATGTTATACAGATTGATCAGCTTAACAGCAATTACTTGCAAAGTCAATATTTGGCTAGAAAATGAACTTTATCCCCCAAAAAACATTTAAACATCATTGCAGCCCTGCCTTAAAAGGACCAGCTAACCTCTTTTCAGTGATTGCTCCATTAACACAGGTGTGGGTGTTGATGAGGACATGGCTGGAGATCAATCTGTCATGATTAAGTAAGAATGACACCACTGGACACTTTAAAAGGAGGCTGGTGCTTGGCATCATTGTTTCTCTTCTGTTAACCATGGTTATCTCTAAAGAAACACGTGCAGTCATCATTGCAATGCACAAAAATGGCCTAACAGGGAAGAGTATCGCAGCTAGAAAGATTGCTTCTCAGTCAACAATCTATCGCATCATCAAGAACTTCAAGGAGAGAGGTTCCATTGTTGCCAAAAAGGCTTCAGGGCGCCCAAGAAAGACCAGCAAGCGCCAGGACCGTCTCTTAAAAGTGTTTCAGCTGCGGGACTGGGCTACCAGCAGTGCAGAGCTTGCTCAGGAATGGCAGCAGGCAGGTGTGAGTGTATCTGCACGCACTGTGAGGTGGAGACTCTTGGAGCAAGGCCTGGTCTCGAGGAGTGCAGCAAAGAAGCCACTTCTCTCCAGAAAAAACATCATGGACAGACTGATATTCTGCAAAAGGTACAGGCAGTGGACTGCTGAGGACTGGGGTAAAGTTATTTTCTCTGATGAATCCCCTTTTCGATTGTTTGGGACATCAGGAAAACGCCTCATTCGGAGAAGACAAGGTGAGCGCTACCACCAGTCTTGTCTCATGCCAACTGTTAAGCATCCTGAAACCATTCATGTGTGGGGTTGCTTCTCAGCCAAGGGAATCGGCTCTCTCGCAGTCTTGCCTAAAAACACAGCCATGAATAAAGAATGGTACCAGAATGTCCCCAAGAGCAACTTCTCCCAACCCTCCAAGAGCAGTTTGGCGATCAACAATGCCTTTTTCTAGCATGATGGAGCACCTTGCCATAAAGCAAAGGTGATAACTAAATGGCTCAGGGAACAAAACATAGAGATTTTGGGTCCATGGCCTGGAAACTCCCCAGATCTTATTCCCATTGAGAACTTGTGGTCAATCATCAAGAGACGGGTGGACAAACAAAAACCTAAAAATTCTGACAAAATGAAAGCATTGATTGTGCAAGAATGGACTGCTATAAGTCAGGATTTGGTTCAGAAGTTGATTGAGAGCATGCCAGGGAGAATTGCAGAGGTCCTGAAGAAGAAGGGTCAAGACTGCAAATATTGACTTGCTGCATTAACTCATTCTAACTGTCAATATAAGCTTTTGTTACTCATATGTTTGCAATTATTATATTTCTGTCTGTGATAAAAACATCTGTCAAACACACATAAAAACCAGAGGGCAGCAGATCATGTGAAAATATAATATTTGCGTCATTCTCAAAACTTTTGGCCATGACTGTACAGTGTACAGTGTACAGTCATGGCCAAAAGTTTTGAGAATGACACAAATATTATATTTTCACTTGATCTGCTGCCCTCTGGTTTTTATGTGTGTTTGACAGATGTTTTTATCACAGACAGAAATATAATTGCAAACATATGAGTAACAAAAGCTTATATTGACAGTTAGAATGAGTTAATGCAGCAAGTCAATATTTGCAGTGTTGACCCTTCTTCTTCAGGACCTCTGCAATTCTCCCTGGCATGCTCTCAATCAACTTCTGGACCAAATCCTGACTGATAGCAGTCCATTCTTGCACAATCAATGCTTTCATTTTGTCAGAATTTTTAGGTTTTTGTTTGTCCACCCGTCTCTTGATGATTGACCACAAGTTCTCAATGGGATTAAGATCTGGGGAGTTTCCAGGCCATGGACCCAAAATCTCTATGTTTTGTTCCCTGAGCCATTTAGTTATCACCTTTGCTTTATGGCAAGGTGCTCCATCATGCTGGAAAAGGCATTGTTGATCGCCAAACTGCTCTTGGAGGGTTGGGAGAAGTTGCTCTTGGAGGACATTCTGGTACCATTCTTTATTCATGGCTGTGTTTTTAGGCAAGACTGTGAGAGAGCGATTCCCTTGGCTGAGAAGCAACCCCACACATGTATGGTTTCAGGATGCTTAACAGTTGGCATGAGACAAGACTGATGGTAGCGCTCACCTTGTCTTCTCCGAATGAGGCGTTTTCCTGATGTCCCAAACAATCGAAAAGGGGATTCATCAGAGAAAATAACTTTACCCCAGTCCTCAGCAGTCCACTGCCTGTACCTTTTAAATAAAACTTGAACAACCACAACGGTATCATTATTTAACAGATAGTGTAACACAACATCATTTATCATATCATCATGATACCAAAATATTGGACATATACTACAGGACAAGTCACGAAAATGAGCAATGAGCGGAGGAAAGCAAGTGACCAACAGTCCATATATAATATAAAATATGTTTTTATTAGATATCAAAAAGAAACAAATGGACAAGGTGATAACACATATGGTGCACACTTGCAAAGAGGTGTATGAAAGGAACGCTGGTATACTGCTCCAATATTAGCTAGATAGAATATATTTAAGATGAACAATATAATAATATACATATAAATATCCCTCAAACTCAAATTAGCCTGGTCTAATACATCAAAAGGGAAGAATCAAATTATTGCCATAAGTAACAAATGTGCATACAACATGTGGATCATATAAGTAGAATCATGACTTCACATAGCATGACATACACATACCACTATGATGCAGAGAACCACCCGGGAGGCAGATAACGCAGGAGGGAAGGAGCAGGACACCACGCGTCACCCCGACGCGCGTTTCGGCACGAGCCTTCGTCAGGGGGCGTGGAACACAAAGTGCAGTGAGTTTAAAAAGGGAGGCTGGGCCAATCGGACCTGTACGATGGATATGACAATCATTAATTAGAAGGTGTGTCAAAGTCACGTGGGACCGGAAGTGACGATCACAGAGCGGAAATGGTCACGTTGTCATAGCACCGGCCGCGCTGAATACCTCATATAGCAAACAGTGAAAGAGCGGAAGTGTTCATGTTGTCATGACACCGCCCGTGCTGACTATCTCGTATGTATACGTGGGACAAAAATAATGCCGATCACGCAGCGAAGATGGTCATGTAACTATAATATCCGCTATGCTGGATCGCACATATATCAAGCGGTAAGAAAGTAAAAATGCACATATCGTCATACAACCGCACTTGCTGGATCTCCCTGGCATGCTCTCAATCAACTTCTGGACCAAATCCTGACTGATAGCAGTCCATTCTTGCACAATCAATGCTTTCATTTTGTCAGAATTTTTAGGTTTTTGTTTGTCCACCCGTCTCTTGATGATTGATCACAAGTTCTCAATGGGATTAAGATCTGGGGAGTTTCCAGGCCATGGACCCAAAATCTCTATCTCTATTGTTCCCTGAGCCATTTAGTTATCACCTTTAATTTATGGCAAGGTGCTCCATCATGCTGGAAAAGGCATTGTTGATCGCCAAACTGCTCTTGGAGGGTTGGGAGAAGTTGCTCTTGGAGGACATTCTGGTACCATTCTTTATTCATGGCTGTGTTTTTAGGCAAGACTGTGAGAGAGCCGATTCCCTTGGCTGAGAAGCAACCCCACACATGAATGGTTTCAGGATTCTTAACAGTTGGCATGAGACAAGACTGATGGTAGCGCTCACCTTGTCTTCTCCGAATGAGGCGTTTTCCTGATGTCCCAAACAATCGAAAAGGGGATTCATCAGAGAAAATAACTTTACCCCAGTCCTCAGAAGTCCACTGCCTGTACCTTTTGCAGAATATCAGTCTGTCCATGATGTTTTTTCTGGAGAGAAGTGGCTTCTTTGCTGCCCTCCTTGAGACCAGGCCTTGCTCCAAGAGTCTCCGCCTCACAGTGCGTGCAGATGCACTCACACCTGCTGGAGCATTGCAATGCATTGTACCTGCAATCAAAAGTAAAAAAGTGAAAGTCCCATAAAGAGACAAGTTAAAAAAAGCATTTTTTTAAAAATTTTTAAAAAAAATATTAAAAAATAATTTTAAAAAAATCCCCTAAAAAATACACATTTTTATGTAATAAAAAAAACAAAAAACAAAAAAAACACACATGTTTGGTATCGCCGCGTCCATAAAAATCCCATCTATAAAAGCGTAACCCTAGTTAACCCCTTCAGTGAAAGCTGTAAAAAAAACACAAAAAAGTAGTAAATTATACTTTTTCCAAGCGGTATCATCATACCGCTTGGAAAAAGTGCAATAACACGCGATCAAAAAGTGGGATATAAATAACCATGGTACTGCTGAAAACGTCATCTTGTCCCGCAAAAAACAAGCCACTATACAGCATCATCAGCGAAAAAATAAAAAAGTTATAGCTCGCGGAATAAACTGATGCAAAAATAATTATTTTTTCTATAAAATTTTTTATTGTGTAAAAAAACGCCAAAACATAAAAAAATATATAAATGAGGTATCGCTGTAATCGTAGTGACCCGAAGAATAAAGCTGCTTTATCAATTTTACCACACGCGGAACGGAGGAAAAAAAAAAACAATTCCTGAATTGCTGGTTTTTGTTCATTCTGCTTCCACAAAAAATTGGAATAGGAAGCGATCAAAAAACGTTATGTGCCCGAATATGGTACCAATAAAAACGTCAGCTCGTCTCGCAAAAAATAAGCTCACAAATAACTCTGTCGGATGAAATATGGAAAAATTATAGCCCTCAAAATACGGCGATGCAAAAATTTCTTACAAAAAATTATTCCAAAAAAAGCGTCTTTTAGAGTGTGACAGAAGCTAAACATGAAAAAAGGGTGTAAATCTGGTATCGCCGTAATCGCACCAACCCGAGGAGTAAAGTCGCCTAATCACTAATACCGCACGAGGAACGGCGTAAAAAAGAAAAACAATTCTCACCTTTTGTGGATTTGTTCATTCTACCTCCCAAAGATCGCAGTAAGGCGATCACAGTGGTTCCCCCCACATATGGGGTATCAGCGTACTCAGGACAAAATGCACTTCAACTTTTGGGGCCCTATTTCTCCTGTTACCCTTATAAAAATAAAAATTTGGGGGCAAAAAGGTCATTTTTGTGGAAAAAATATGATTTTTTATTTTCACGGCTCTACGTTATAAACTTCTGTGAAGCCCTTGGGGTTCAAAGTGCGTCAAAATAGTGGTTTACCCCCACATATGGGTATCAGCGTACTCAGGACAAATTGCACAATAACTTTTGGGTCCTGTTACCCTTTGGAAAATAAAAATTGGGGGTGGAAAGATCATTTTTGTGGAAAAGATATGATTTTTTAATTTTACAGCTCTACGTTATAACCTTCTGTGAAGCCCTTGGGGATCAAAGCTCTCACCACACATCTAGATAAGTTCCTTGGGGGGGTCTAGTTTCCAAAATGGGGTCACTTGTGGGGGGTTTCCACTGTTTAGGCCCACAGGGACTCTCCAAATGCGACATGGCGTCCAATCTCAATTCCAGCCAAAAAAGTCAAATTGCGCTGCTTCCCTTCCAAGCTCTGCCATGCGCCCAAATAGTGGTTTACCCCCACATATGGGGTATCAGCGTACTCAGGGCAAATTGCACAATAACCTTTGGGGTCCTGTTACCCTTTGGAAAATAAAAATTGGGGGTGGAAAGATCATTTTTGTGGAAAAGATATGATTTTTTAATTTTACGGCTCTACGTTATAACCTTCTGTGAAGCCCTTGGGGGATCAAAGCTCTCACCACACATCTAGATAAGTTCCTTGGGGGTCTAGTTTCCAAAATGGGGTCACTTGTGGGGTTTCCACTGTTTAGGCACACAGGGACTCTCCAAATGCGACATGGCGTCCAATCTCAATTCCAGCCAAAAAAGTCAAATGGCGCTGCTTCCCTTCCGAGCTCTGCCATGTGCCCAAATAGTGGTTTACCCCCACATATGGGGTATCAGCGTACTCAGGACAAATTGCACAATAACTTTTGGGGTCCTTTTATCCTTTGGAAAATAAAAATTGGGATGAAAAGATCATTTTTGTGGAAAAGATATGATTTTTTAATTTTACGGCTCTACGTTATAACCTTCTGTGAAGCCCTTGGGGGTTCAAAGCTCTCACAACACATTTAGATAAGTTCCTTGGGGGTCTAGTTTCCAAAATGGGGTCACTTGTGGGGGGTTTCCACTGTTTAGGCACACAGGGACTCTCCAAATGCGACATGGCGTCCAATCTCAATTCCAGCCAAAAAAGTAAAATGGCGCTGCTTCCCTTCCGAGCTCTGCCATGCGCCCAAATAGTGGTTTACCCCCACAAATGGGGTATCGGTGTACTCAGGAGAAATTGTACAACAAATATTGTGGTTCATTTTCTACTGATACCCTTGACAAAATTAAAAAAAATTTTGTCGAAAGAAAAATTTTGGGAAAAAAAGTTAAATGTTCATTTTTTCCTTCCACATTGCTTCAATTCTTGTGAAGTACCTAAAGGGTTAATAAACTTGTGAATGGTGTCACTTTTGGTATTTTCTGTCATATTGACCCCTCAAATTCACTTAAAATGTGAGGTGGTCCCTAAAAAAAATGGTTTTGTAAATTTTGTTGGAAAAATGAGAAATTGCTGGTCAACTTTTAACACTTATAACTTCCTAACAAAAAAAATTTTTGATTCCAAAATTGTGCTGATGTAAAGTAGACATGTGGGAAATGTTATTTATTAACTAGTTTTTGTGACATATCTCTCTGATTTAATGGCATAAAAATTAAAAGTTTGAAAATTGCAAAATTTTCTAAATTTTTGCCATATTTCCGTTTTTTTCATAAATAAACGCAAGTTATATTGAAGAAATTTACCATCATCATGAAGTACAATATGTCACGAGAAAACAATTTCAGATCGCCAAGATCCGTTGAAGCGTTCCAGAGTTATAAGCACAAAAAATGACAGTGGTCAGAATTGTAAAAATTGGCCTGGTCTTTAACCTACAAAATGCTTGGTCGTTAAGGGGTTAGTAATGGATAGTTGCCTTATTGACACCTCTCCATTATTAACCCGATTAATGTCACTTTTCAATAGCAAGGTGACATTAACCCCTTATTAACCCATGAACCACCTCTAAAGACAATGGGAATAGAGAGGCTAAGTGCCAGAAAAGGCGCACTTATAGATGTGCCTTTTCTGGGGTGGCTGGGGCCAGATGTTTGTAGCCAGAGGGCCCAAAAACAATGGTACCTCTCTAGGCTATGAATATCTGTCCTCAGTCACTGGTTTTCCCTCTCTGCGAAGAAAATTGCACGGGAGCCAACGCAATTTTTTTCTGCAATTATAGCCTTAAATTTAACCCCTACAGTTACAAATTTTTCCTAACACAAACTACTAACTTAATTAAACTCTGACATATAAAATCGTTTTGATATGACACGGTTTACTATATGTAAACCAGTGTCATATCATGTCGGGTTCGGCAATGATTTTACTGAGGCCAGCAATTGATTTAGCTGCTATTATGCTATGTAGAACTCTAAGAACTATAAATATATATAAATATATATGTATTTCAATGACATGTAAATATATATGTATTCTATGTGTATATATCTATTCTTTCGATTCAAATATGTCAGTGTGATTTTACTGTACAGCGCACTGAATTGCCGGCTTTTAAAAAACGGATCTGTAGAAAAACAGAAGCAACGAGTGAAAAAACTGATTCGACGGATCCGTTTTTTCGACGGATTTGCTAGCCACCGGATTATGACTGACACCAAAAAACTGATATGTGAAAGCAGCCTGACTCACCGGTGATGTAGTTGAAGTCCTTCATCTTCGCTTTCTTCTTCAGCCAGTTCAGACTGACAACACTTCTTCCAGCCAGGACTCGTCTCTGCAGAAAATAACAGTTATCTAGAGCACATTCCCCAATTTTTCCCCAACCTCTATACTATGCCAGATGAAGAAAAAAGCAACCGTGTCGCCCTGCACACTAATAGGACCTCTCCTCCCCACACTGAAAGAAGTATCCTCAAAAACAATATCTTTAATTAGCCCCTACAGTAATAATATCCCACATTCTGGACCCCATGTGTCCTCCCATTATGGACCCCACGTGTCCACCCATTCTGCCTCATGTCTCTCCATACTGCCCTATGTCTCTCCATATTGCCCCCATAGTCATCCACAATAGTATAACACATCCCATAGTCATATATAGTAGTATATTGCAGCCCCACAGTAGTACAGTGCAGCCCCATAGCAGTATAATGCAGCCCCATAGTATAATGCACCCCCATAGTGGTATAATTCACCCCCATAGCAGTATAATGCTGCCCCATAGTGGGTATAATACACCCCATAATATAATGCACCCCCATAGTGGTATAATGTGCCCCATAGTAGTATAATGCAGCCCCATAGTAGTATAATGCAGTCCCATAGTAGTATAATGCAGTCCCATAGTAGTATAATGCACCTCCATAAGGGGTATAATGCAGCACCATAGGGGTATAATGCAGCCCGCACGGTAACAAATTTTAAACTGCCTTTGCGTCTGAGGATGCACGGACAGTTACTGAGCCAGCCCCAGGAAAGGAAGACCAAGAGTCACCTCTGCTTCTGAGGATAAGTTTATCCGAGTCACCAGCCTCAGAAATCACAGGTTTACAGCAGCTCAGATATTGATCTGGTCATAGTGTGGCAGTATTTTTTTCTCGTATGTGCTATTATTCGGTCACTGTGGTGGTAATATGGGGTTTGGTCATGGCATGGTGGTATTTGTTCCTTGTATGTGGTATTATTGGTCACCATACAGTGGTAATATGTGATTCAGTCATGGTGCGGTGGTATTTGTCCCTTGTATGTCATACTATTGTTCATTTTAAAAATTCAAAAATAAATAAAAAATATACCTAAAATTGTATTGGATATGTTTAATAAGTTACAGTAGAGTAGAGCTCGGCCAAAAAGTCTACCTTGTCGTGGAGGTGGATTAAAAAAATCTTTGGCCAAAACAAAAGCTGCTGGCTATATAGCGTATATACTCATGTATAAGCCGACCCCCCTAATTTTGTCACAAAAAACTTGGAAAACTTATTGACTCGCGTATAAGCCGGGTGTATAAGTTGCCGTCCTGCTCTGTGCTCCCCCATCCAGCTCTGTGCGCCCCAATTCTCCTCTGTGCTCCCCTCCTCCTGCTCCATTTCCTGTCCTGCTCGTGCTTTCCATCCTCCCCGTCCTGCTCCGTGCTCCCCCATCCAGCTCTGCACTCCCCCATTCTCCTCTGTGCCCACCCCCGTCCTGCTCCGTGCTCTCCGTCCTCCCCCCCGTTCTGTTCTGTGCTCTCCGTCCTCCCCCCCGTCCTGCTCCGTGCTCTCCGTCCTCCCCCGTTCTGCTCCGTGCTCTCCGTCCTCCCCCCGTTCTGTTCCGTGCTCTCCGTCCTCCCCCCCGTCCTGCTCCGTGCTCTCCGTCCTCCCCCCCGTCCTGCTCCGTGCTCTCCGTCCTCCCCCGTTCTGCTCCAGTGCTCTCCGTCCTCCCCCCGTTTTGCTCGTGCTCTCCGTCCCCCCCCATCCTGCTCCATGCTCCTTGTCCTCCTCCATGCTCCCCCCATCCTCCTCCATTATACTCACCCTTCCCGTGCCATCGCTGAACGTCCCGGCCGGCAATCCAGCGTTCTCCCCGGCTTCCTGCAGCTCTCCCCGGCTTCCTGCAGCTCTCCAGCGCTGAGCGGTGACGTAATACCGCTCATTAATGCCATGAATATGGAGGCCACGCCCATGGGAGTGGCGTTGCGTCCATATTACATGACCTTAATGAGCGGGTATTACGTCACCGCTCAGCGCTGGAGAGCTGCAGGAAGCCGGGGAGAACGCAGGATTGCAGGGACGTTCAGCGATGGCACGGGGAGGGTGAGTATGATGCCCCAGCCACCGGCTCCTGCCGCCGCATCCCCTCCCCCCCTGGTTTCTGCCCTATGACTCATGTATAAGCCGAGGGGGCATTTTCAGCACAAAAAAAGGTGCTGAAAATCTCGGCTTATACATGAGTATATACGGTATGTGATCTGATGATGGAAACAGTGAATGGGTGATTGGTGAGAATATGGTGCAGAAGTGGAGTTTTTCCAAGAGAGGGTGGTGGGACTGTGGAAGGTTTGAGGTGTGGAGGCAGGGCTAGAGTGGAGCCTGTGCAGAGTTTCAAGGGGCCCCCAAATTTTGCCTTTATGGGGCCCCAAAATTCCTAGTGGCAGCCCTGATTATACCACATACAGTATATGGGAGAATATATCACTGGTACATAGAGAAGAATGAATTCCCAAGACCCTGGTTGGAGGCCAGCTCAGTATTCTGTGGCCACTGGATGGGAACCATGCAAACTTCCTACTACTTGCTGAAATAGTTGGCTCTTCCTTTAATTTGTAGCCTAGTGCAAGTCATGTATGTGTCACCCTGAAAAAGTAACATTGTCCAAGGTATGCAAATCAAAAGAAGAAGGATGTTGGCAGGTAGGAGGCGGTCTGCAGGGTTCTCCTCTGGTTACCATGGTCTACAGACGTGGCTGCTCAACCAGATCTGCTCATTTGTATTGTTATATGATACAAGTAAAACAAGAAAAGAAAAAGGGAGCATGTGTAGACTCACAGGGCTACTTTATAAAAATAGTGCCAATGCACTCACCTGTAATGGTTGTGTGCATCTACACAACCAAGATTAAGCGTGTGATTAATGAGGCTCCGGGTCACCTCTCTCTATTTGTGATATCGTCCCATCGGTGATTGCATCAAGCCTCCGTGTTCCTCTGATGGTCACACAATCCCGCTCGACCGGATGACACGTCACCTTAGGTCCTCAGTTATTAACCCGGTGGCTGTAAACCATAGGTCCTCGATACATCCAAATAAACCAGGCTGCTCCTGCCGCTATTAACTCCGTATGGAGACTTTTCGCATGTAAACATGGTGCAGCGGTCTCAAGGGGCGCCAAAGGAATAATGGACAATTTAATAAATGTTAGCCAAACTTTATTCTTCCTCCAATACCACTGCCACAACGCGTTTCAACGGTCCAAACCATCTTCATCAGGTGGGGTAAAGGAGAATCTTACAATAGCAACTTTATAAAGGGGTGGTAATTAACATAATTTAGACCACATGTTGTGTTCATTTTAACCTTTTCATTGCAAAACTCCATATAAAGCATTCATTGTCAATTAACCTCTTATTTCCCCTTGAAACTCCTATTAAAAACCCTACATGAACTCATAAAAACCCCATCAATTTTAAAACGCAACCTGGGAACCTTCCCAGCGTGCCTTGACATTCCTATACTGCAATTTTCGACCTCCAATTCAGAAGTTTAGTTTCTTAAAGGGACAGTACACTTTCAGATAAAATGGCGGAAAATGACCTTATACAGTTCCTAAAACTATTGTAAACCCCATAAATTTAAAACCCACCCTGGGAACCTTCCCAGCTTGTCTTGACATTGTTATACTGTAATTTTCAAACCCCAAGGGGGCCCCAAAAATTTTGCCATTATGGGGCCCCAAAATTCCTAGTGGCAGCCCTGATTATACCACATACAGTATATGTGAGAATATATCACTGGTACATAGAGAAGAATGAATTCCCAAGACCCTGGTTGGAGGCCAGCTCAGTATTCTGTGGCCACTGGATGGGAACCATGCAAACTTCCTACTACTTGCTGAAATAGTTGGCTCTTCCTTTAATTTGTAGCCTAGTGCGACATCATGTATGTGTCACCCTTAAAAAGTAACATTGTCCAAGGTATGCAAATCAAAAGAAGAAGGATGCTGGCAGGTAGGAGGCGGTCTGCAGGGTTCTCCTCTGGTTACCATGGTCTACAGACGTGGCTGCTCAACCAGATCTGCTCATTTGTATTGTTATATGATACAATGCATACCTTCCAACTTCTGAAGGACAGAAAGAGGGACAATCAGAGGCCTGCATAGCGCAGTGAAGCAAATCGTGGCCATGTCCCTGGCCACAACCCCAATCCACAACCATTTACCATCCTTCTCTCCCTGGCCACGTTTTTAATGTGATTTTTATAGTACACTAGCTGAAGAGCTCGGCGCTGCCCGGGCATAGTAGCTAACTACGGTTAGTTATAAACAAATTATGATTATATCTCATATATAAAGCTGAGTGTATAGCCCACTACGCATATTAACATTCACTATAATATCCCACACAATCCCGTCAGCCAGAGCCACCGGACTACTACCCCTAATATCCCACATCGTCCAGTCAGCCAGAGCCACCGGACTAACTACCCCTAATATCCCACATCATCCCGTCAGCCAGAGCCACCGGACTACTACCCCTAATATCCCACATCGTCCAGTCAGCCAGAGCCACCGGACTACTACCCTAATATCCCACATCATCCTGTCAGCCAGAGCCACTGGACTACTACCACTAATATCCCACATCATCCTGTCAAAGCCACCGGACTACTACCCTAATATCCCACATCATCCCGTCAGCCAGAGCCACCGGACTACTACCCCTGATATCCCACATCATCCCGTCAGCCAGAGCCACCGGACTACTACCCCTAATATCCCACATCATCCCGTCAGCCAGAGCCACCGACTACTACCCCTAATATCCCACATCATCCTGTCAGCCAGAGCCACCGGACTACTACCACTAATATCCCACATCATCCTGTCAGAGCCACCGGACTACTACTCCTAATATCCCACATCAGCCCCCATCCCATCAGCCACAGCCACCAGACTACTCCCCCTAATATCCCACATCATCCGTCAGCCAGAGCCACCAGACTACTACCCCTAAATATCCCACATCATCCTGTCAGAGCCACCGGACAACTACCCCTAATATCCCACATCATCCCGTCACAGCTGCCATAACTTCTATACCGGGGATCCCTTTAAGGCCTCTTTCACACATCTGTTTTTGCTGTCAGGCGCGATCCGGCGCTTTTTCAAAAAACGGATCCGGTTTTTTAAACCGCCGGATGCGTTTTTTTGTCATTGACTATCATTAGCCCGGATCACGCCGGATGTCATTGCGTTGCATACGTTTTTTTCCGGATCCGGCGGAAATGTACATTCCGGCGGCTGGACCAAAAAGGACACTGCAATGTTTTTTTTTTCTGCCGCACCCGCTGGATGCGCCGCTTGCGGCGTATCCGGCAGGCGCAAACAATACAAGTCTGTGGTGCCGGATCAGTCTTTTGTGCAATCCGGCAAAAGACTGATCCGGATTTTGTAAACAAGGTCTCTCTCTCTCTCCTCGGTCCGTAATGAGTACCTGCATTTTCCGGGTTGAAAAGTTCAGGACGGATCCGGCACAAAACCTGATCCGTTGCTTCAGTTTTTTCACGATCACGCCGGATCCATCCTTTCCAGTTTTGGACGATTGTGCCTGACGGCACAAAACGGATGTGTGAAAGAGGCCTAAGAGAGGCCTTGGCATCAGCACCAAAGCGCTGGATGGATTTGCCCTGACTTCCATACCATGATCCCTTTAATAGAAGCCTGGGGTGAGAAATCAGAGCACAGAGTGGATTTGCCTCTCTTCCATACCGGAGATCCCTTTAAGAGGAAAATGTGCCTATGGGATGGATGATGTGTGATGGGGATATGGGCACGGGAGCGGGTGATTCATTTCTGTCATGTGCTCTCTGCTTCTGTCTGGGGGCAGACAATGGCTGGGAGCTTATGTTCCCGGGGATGCGATTTCTCCCACCTGGTCAGTGTCAGCTGAGGTGTTGTCATGGAGTGAGAAAACTGTTGCTCATAGCAACCAATCACAGCTCAGCTTCTATCAAACAGCTCTGGTGAAATGAAAGATGCTTAGGGATTGGTTGCAAGGAAAACTGTTGCTCATAGCAACCAATCAAAGCTCAGCTTCTTTTAAACAGCTCTGGTAAATGTAAGATGCTCCGTGATTGGTTGGTGATACCCACACCATTCAATTTTATAATAATAGATAAAAGCTTTGATTCTGCACTGAAAGGGAACCTGTCACCAGAAATAACGCTGATAACCTGCAGATAAGCTGTTAGGCTAGGTGCAGACGGGGGCGGAATGGGCTGAGGAATTTTCCGCGCAGTTTTTGTGAAATCCGCAGGTAAAATGACCTGTTTTTTACCTGCGGATTTACTGCGGATTTCCCCAGCGGTTTCAGACCTGCGGATTTCTATTGACAGGTGGTCACCGAGTCAAACAAGTTTTGACTCGTGTGACCAACTTTTTACTATTGATGCCGCCTATGTCGCATCATTAGTAAAAAGATCTAATGTTAAAAATAATAAAAAAAATAATAAATAATGATATTCTCCCCTTTTTCCAGCGGCCCCGCAGCTTTCCCGCCCTCCTCAGCGACGCTCCCGGCAAGTTTCGTTCCCAGGATCCTTTGCGGCAATCATCCCGATGACGTAGCATCTCCCCGAGACCGCTACGTCATCTGGGTGATCTCGCAAAGCACTTCGGGGAAAACGCGATTGGCGGGAGCATCGCTGAGGGCGGGAAAGCTGCGGGCCGCTGGAAGGTGAGAAATCATTATTTTTTATTTTAATTATTTTTTTTTCATGGATAGGGTACCCAGGGCTTGGAGGAGAATCTCCTCTCCTCCAGACCCGGGTACCATCCGCACATGAACCGCTTCCCCATGGTGGGCATAGCCACTTAGAGCAGGTCTGACAACGCTGCGGAACTGCACAAAAGAAGTGACATGCTGCGGATTTAAATCCGCACCAAATCCGCGGGAAAAAATCCGCAGAATGTGCACTGCGGTTTTTTTTTTTTTCATTGAATTTAATGCTACGTATGTCACTTGCAGTTCTGCTGCGGATCCGCAGCAGAATCCGCAACGTGTGCACATACCCTTAATCTGCAGGTTAACAGAGTTATTATGCTGTCTTATGCTCCTGCCAGTAGAGAGCAAATGCCGGACGTAGAGGCCAGAGGTACTGCTTAGAAGAACCCATGGCTGCTGTTTTTTGGCACAAGGTTAGAGGAGGCTGGGTTTTAAAATACAAAGGAAATGTGACATATGTAACTTTAGCCTATTAGAGAACATTTCATTTTCAACTTGCTTAATTGTTCACAATAACAGTAATTTGACCAGGGGTGCCCAAACTTTTACATGCCACTGTAGATATTTGGACGTCACCTCTCCATTTCTACTACAAAGAGAGGTTTTCGGATTATATCAATTTGCAGAGGTTCACCACACTTTTTTTTTTTTGTTGGTTTTTTGATACTGATTGATTAAAGGAGTAGGCAGAGGTACTTCCAAATGCTTGCAGTCTTTCCTTTCTTTCAGTGAGGGAAATAAGTATTTGATCCCTTGCTGATTTTGCCCACTGACAAAAATATGAACAGTCTATAATTTTAAGGGTAGGTTAATTTTAACATTGAGAGATAGAATATCAAAAAATAACATCCGGAAAATCACATTGCATAAATTTATATAAATTTTTTTTGCATTTTGCAGTGAGAAATAAGTATTTGATCCCCTACCCAAACCCTTAAGAGTTCTGGCTCCTAAAACCAGTTAGACGCTCCTAATCAACTCGTTACCCTGCATTAAAGACAGTTCTCTTCCATAGTCACCTTTATAAAAGACTCCTGTCCACAGACTCATTAATCAGTCAGACTCTAACCTCTACAACATGGGCAACACCAAAGAGCTTATAAGGATGTCAGGGACAGATCATAGATCTGCACAAAGCTGGAATGGGCACAAAACCATAAGTAGACGCTGGGTGAGAATGAAACAACTGTTGGTTGCAATAGTAAGAAAAGGAAGAAATACAAAATCTGCCAATTGACATCAACGGGGGCCCCCCCAACAAAAATCTCACCATTTTTGGGGATCCTTGTCAGAGGAAGGTGGGATATAGCCTAAAACTACACGGGGGAACTTGTTAATGATTACCATTGTAACAATTGGCCTAAAAGGTTTAAAATCCTGCATGCCTGCAAGGCCCCATGCTCAAATCACAGTACAGGTCCGTATGAATTTGCCAATGAACACCAATGATTCTGTGAGTGATTGTAATTGGTGCTGTGGTCAATGAGAACAATTAAGCCTTTGGCATTAACTGAACCGCCTTGTTTGGGAGGAAGAGAAATGCCTGCCTATGACCCAAAGAACCATCCCCCTGTCACATGGAGGTGGGAAACATTATGTTTTGGGGGTTTTCTTGCTAAGGGCACAGGACTATTCACCGCATCAATGGGAAATGGATGGTGCCATGAAAACCGTAAAATCCTGAGTGGCAACCTCCTTCCCCGCCAGGGGCATTAAAAATGGGTCGGTGGGTCTTCCAGCCAGCAATGACCCAAAACATACAGCCAAAGCAAAAAAGAGTGGCTCAAAAAGAAGCATATTAAGGTCTGGAGTGCCAGCCAGTCTCCAGACCTTAACCCAAGGAAACTTATGGAGGAGTTGAAGCTCCGAGTTGCCAAGCGACTGCCCAAAACTTAATGATTTAGAGATGATTCAAAGAAAAGGGACCAAAATTCTTCCTGACGTCAAACCTCATATCAACTACAAAAATGTCTGACGCTGTGATTGCCAAAATGGGTTTGCCACCAAGTATTAAGCTTGTTTTTTCCGAGTGATCAAAACTTTGATTTTCACTTAAAATGCAAGAAATTTAATAATTTATAATGGATTTTCTGGATTTTATTTTTGGTAAAATACTACTCAAATTTAAAATGAACCTACCCTTAAAATTTTAGATGTTCATGTCTTTGTCAGTGGGCAAACTTACAAAATAGCAAGGGATCAAATATTTATTTCCCCTGCTTAGTTCTTAAGGTCGGATTCAATTTGGATGCACAATTTAATAAAGTCCTGAAATTATCAGGCGTCTTTGTGGAGCCCGCTGCGATGGATCCTATCTTCTAGAAGGGTGCACTGAAAGAATAAACCACTGAGTTCATTAACACATTCACACACGTTTACCATCCCAAAGACCCCGGAGGGAGCTGTTTTTAGCAATAAAAGGAGGTAACAAGGGAAGAGAGCCAGTCATCTGCAAAGGTGAAGTGCAGACTGAGATTAAAAGACTGCAGAGTATTCGTTCAAGAGAGATTGGAGGCTAGTACAGGTGGGATGGAACCCACTCCAGCCTGTCGAGCGAATCTATTAAGTGCGCTCAGTGAAAAGTGTGCCCCTTTAAAGAGCGGCAAAGGGCAGCCAACCAACTGCCAGTGTTGACCTGTGAGGGCCCGGGAGGCCGAAGGCGAGTGGAAATAATGAGGGACGAGGAGCCTAAATTCCTCCCAACTATTCCCCCAACACCGGGGTCCAGCCTATAAGGACTCCACACCCATTAGGAGAACACCGGAGTTCCTGGGGACTACAGTCCCAGATACCACAGAGCTGTCGTAACCGGACCAGGAGGACGGGTCCGCGTGCCTGCAAATAGAGACTGTTACTTCGAAAGGGTCAAACCACAAGGTCAGCCAGTGCGGGACGGAGACCAAGTTAGGCCTAGCTACAAGCAGGTCAGGACTTTATTACCAAAAGGCAAGAAAGGAGGGCCACACACCTACCCATGGGAATCTGGATGTTACCCTTTCCCTAAGGCCCGGGGGTGCCTGCAAACATCTTCATAAGGTACCAAAGGCTGATGTGTGTGTGTCCTCCCTTATTCCCCTAACTGCCGGGGCCCCCGCTGTCCTGCCCCTACACATTTATTCCCTGGGACCGGCCTTCCTGGGAAGGGGCCCAAATCTTGCTGACAAATTAACCCTTCAGTGGATCTCATGCGCGCTGGTCCCCCTGACCAGGTACCCAGGGGGTCACGAATTCCCCCATTTCAATTTTCATTTACCTGTAAATATCCCACCCTTAAAAGGGAGCCCCAGAGCCACGGACTGAGCTTGTTGCCGTGACTTCCCCATTGTTGTTTACAGACTCAGATCTGAGTCCCATTGCTTGGAGGGTGACTCATCTTGACCCTGGCAACCTTTTCTTTACTACTTTGATAAAATCCTTGTTGAAATTGACTCACTGGGTAACTAAATTCCATGTAATATCTGCCACCCAGAGATGGTTTGATGTATTTCAGCGCGAGTGCCTACTTGTTGTAAATTGATGCGAAATTGACTCTATGGGCAGCACATTCCATGTGGTATCTGCCACACGCAACTTTTTATGTTTTTCAGAGCAAGTGCTGTACTTAACATTAAGGCCTCTTTACCATCCGGTGTGCGCCGACTCGCCCCCGGATTTAGCCCAGCCCGCATAGAAAACCTGATGCGCCGCTTGCCGGTTTTTTTTTTTTTGCATTGACTTGCATTAGCGCCGGATGGCGCCGCAGTCAATGCGTGTACGATTTTGTCCGGATGCGGCGGGAAAATTTCTTCCGGCGCGGCAAAACGCAGCATTAACTTTTTTTTTTTGCCGGATTCCCCTGGTCTCCGGGCTCAGAAACCATCCGGCAAAAAAACGCATGAGTGCATAGGTTTTTTGATGCGGCGCTGCGGCCAAATGCCGGGGGCGCCGTCAGGCCACACCGGATGTGTGAAAGAGGCCTAATTATGTATTTTGGTTTCAGCCTGGCGCAATGATCGGGTCATCAAAAACTTGATCCTAGTTGATGAAGGAACCTTGTCTTAGGAGGGTCACAATTCTTTTCCACATAAGTGAGGCCCATAAAGAGTCTCATCGACTAATATGTTGAGCATTCCGTACTGCAAATATCGGTATCGGCCCGTATTCGCTGTATCGGAATTCGATTCTGAGAGCCATATTTTTGTCATATCGGATACTGGAAACGGAGTTTTCCTCTAAAGTCTTGGAGTCCTGTGTCCAAACAAGTACGGACACAGGAACTTCCCGAAACTGTCACGTCAGCGTCGGTCGGTTGTCAGGTGGCAGTAGCACTTACCTGGAGAAGTCCCCGGCGGCAGTCCATCCATCCATCCGGCCGGCCATTACCCTCTCACTGGGGTCACATGCAGCTTCTTGCGTAACTGCACGGCGCCGGTATGGGTATCTCGGCCAGCTGTACTCCGCGACAGTTGGCCGTAAACCATCCGTGACGTCACCCGTGGAATCCCTCAGGTAAGCAGCCCCTTTACATCTGGTGCCATGCTCAGCCTGGCATGCCAGATGTAGCAGGCTGGACTCGTGTGGCACTCGTGTTTTTGGGGGCTGCGTCGGACAGGATATTTGTTTGGGTTTTGTTATTTTTTTTTTTTACAGGAGAACGATGGCGTGCAGGATGAGTGCACAATAAAAATAAGAAAATGTGTTGTGTTTTTTTTATTAAAAGACTTTTTCTGGCTGTGTTTTTTTTTTTACAATTTACAAACCTTTTGATTAATAATGGATCGGTGCTTATTGACTGTTTGTTTCGGTAGCTGAGGGTGCAGGAAAAAAAAGAAATACACCAGAGCAGTTGGAATCTTGAGATTGCAGTACCCTACTAACCACCGAATAGAGGCAGCCGTGGACTTCCTACGTTGGTCCTAGACGCCTCGTCCAGCCGGAAACTAACACAACCTAAAGATAGAAAAGGAAAGCTATCTCCCCGTACAGAACCCCAAAGAAATAGAAAGCCCCCAAACATGTAATGGCGGTTAGACAAGGGAAAATGAACAGAAAGAAAATAATGACAAACGCTGGGGCCCCAAACTAACTAAAAAGAAAAGGCCCAGAAAGGGTACTTACTGCAATCCCGAAAACCCTGAAAAAACCCAACAATACTAATTTCAAACACCTGAGACACACGACCTCTACCACCTAAATTAGTTCTCTGGTGTAACAAAAAAGCAGCCCTGAAAAAACTGGAAAAAGCAAAAGTACAAAACACAGTGGCTGGACTAAACTGAGAGGGCAAAACCCCCGAGGGGCCCAAAAAGGCCCACCAAAAAGTGCGGACCAAATGCAAAAATATGCAAAAACACAAAATAAAAATTGTCTATCTATAGCAGAGATGCAGACACACACAGCAGGCTACAAGGGAAACGGAAAGAAGGATTCAGACCAGAACAATTGTCACCGGCAACCCTGAGGGAAAATTACCCCCTTTTTATAAGACCATCATAACACCTGTTTCCCTCCTCCAATCCCACTGTACCGCTTGTAACCACCAGGGGGGGCCTCTGCTCAGAACTCATCTCAAACCCATTCACAACAGCCCCCCCCCTTGAGGAGGGGTACCGAACCCATTTGGAAAAACCAAAGGTCGTCAGGATGAGTTCATGATAGCCTATAAGTCCCTACTGGATTCCGAAGCAAACACCCAAGAATTGTCTTCCGCCTAACCCTCCATTTAACCAATACGGAGTTTCTCTAGAAAAAACGAGAATCCAATTTTTCTCAACCACATACTCCAAATTCCCTCAACCAAAACAGGGTCAGGAGGCACACGCAGGAACCCTGGCTCAAAAACCTCTTCAACAAGGATTGTGGAAACGTTATGGTTCTTAAATGTCCCTGGAAAAGCAAACAAAGAAACAGGATTATTTAAACTCCTGATCTTATAAGGTCCAATGAACCACTTAAAATTAAATCACCTCATAAAAATTCTTAACAACCAAAACCTCCCCCCACTTTAAAACAACCATCACCATTTCCTTACAAACCCCCTTCCCAAAAACAACCTCTCCACACCTTCCCCTCTCATACCCTAACAACAATCCACCTACAAAAACCTCCCCCTCCCCCTTTTCCCCAAAAAATCATAAACCCTTCAAAAAACAACATCTCCTCCCAATATTAAACCTCACCAAACAAAAAAAACCCACACCTTCCCCAAAATTTAATAAATCTCCCATTCTTTTTTTCCATTACCATTCCCAAAAACCAAAAAACAATTAACACCCATTTAAACAAAATCCTCCAAAAATCGGAAACAAATGGACTCCTCTGTCAGACCCAATGTTTCAGGAAATGCCGTGTAAACGAACCACGTGCGAAGGAACAACGGCACCAATTCAGAGGAGGAAGGCAACTTGGTAAGGCCAGGTACATTTTGGAAACCTATCACAAATTACCCAGATGGTGGTCATTCTCTGAGAAACAGGGAAGAAACGGAAATGAAATCCATAGAGATTGGGTCCATGGTCTCTTGGGCCAGGCAATGGCATCAACAAACCCTAGACAAGCGGCTTGGGCGAGGCAAGCCCGCAGGGGCTGCACAAATTCCCTGACATCGCGAGACAAGGTAGGCCACCAAAGGACCGACTAACCAATCCTGGTACCAAAAAAATCCGGGATGCCCAGCCAATGCGGAACAATGAATCCAACATCACACCTTTTTCCATTGGCCCCGGGACAAAAAATTTTTTCCAACAGGGCAGCGCTCGGGCCTTTCCTTCCTGACACCCCTCCAGAGCAAGTCCAAATTGGGCGAATGGCGGAAAGAACTACCCCCCTCAAAATAAAAGAGGGATCGATAGCTCAGGAGAGCCGCAAGGAAATCCTGGGAGGGCCCCCCTTTTAAAAACATTCTAGTGCCAGGAAGAAGGAAACCACAAAATTAAAACGTGTGAAAAACAAGGCCCCCTGGCCGTTAGGATTGAGTCGCTTTGGCAAAATTCCAATAGACCGATCTTTGGTCCGTAAGGACCACCACCTGATTTTGGCTCCCTCCAGCCAATGTCCCACTCCAAAAAGCCCACTTCATGCCCAATAACTCCCATTACCCAGTCATAATTACGTTCAGTGGAAAATTTTCAAAGAAAAAAGGCACAAGGTTACTTTTAGGGCTCTGGATCTTTTTGGGACAAAAAGGCACCCGCCCAATTTTCAGAGGCACAACCTCCACCGAAATGGCAGGAAACATCAGGCTGCCGTAAAAAAGGAGCGAAGGAATCTCTGTTAAGTTCCTGAAACGCGAGACTGCCTCAGGAGGCCAATTCACCACATCAAACCCTTTCTGGTCAAATCATTAATGGTTTACAATAACCGAAAATTCCAAAAATTTACGATAAAAATTGGCAAACCCAAAAATCTCTGAAGAGCCTTTAATGAATGGTTTGGGAAACCAATCACAGATGGCCTGAACCTTGCCCGGGTCCATTTCAATAACAGATGGGGACAAAATGAATCCCAAAATGGTCCCTGTACGCCAAAAAGACACTTTGATCCCTTCACAACAGAGCATTCTCTCTCAAAACGGGAATACAGTTCGAACAGCTTCAATGAAGCCCATCATTAAAAAAATCAAGATATCATAATAAACAATCAGAAATTGTCCCCCAAAACCCTGAAAATGTCATTCATGAAGGACGGAAGACGGAAGGAGCATTAAGTGAGCCAAAGGGCATCACAAGGTACTCAAAATGCCCTTCGGGGTGTTAAATGCCGCTTCCATTTCATCCCCGGCTTATGCAATAAGGTTTCCCCCCTGATCAAGCTGGTAAACCAAGTACGTTTTTCCCCGGAAACAGGTCAAAATCAAGGGTAACGGGTATTGAATTTCCAGTAATATTGTTCAAGGCGTAATCAATACCGGCCTTAAGAACCTCTTTTTTGGCCACAAAAAAAAAACCCCGGCCCTAAGGGTGAAGAGGGGTCTGATATACCCTTCCCAAGTTCCTTAATAAGACCGTAGCGTCATGTTCAGGTACAGACAAGTTAAAAAGGCGACCTTTAGGGAATTTAACTACCCGCACTAATTCAATAGCGCAGCTAGCCCTAGGGGGTAAGGATGCAGATTTACTTTCCTAAACACATCAAAAAACAAACAAAAATCAGGAAATCCTCGCCTGGGGGGAGCAGAAAAACAGGAGTGTTGGTAAACACATTGGCAGCCCCAACTGGTTCAGACACAGATTTCCAATCCAAAACAGGATTATAGACTGTAAACCAAGGGAAACCCAGCAGATAATTGTCTGCAGATTATTAGAACCAAAAAAATTTGCCAGCACTCCGGTGATCAGTTTTAACCCTCATTATCACCTGAGTAGAAAAACTGGGTTATTCTCAGCCAAAGGGGTAAATCATCCCCAGTAAAGGAATAACTTCTGTAGGGGGGGATGGGAAACCCACAAGTTTAGCAAAATCATAATCCATCGGTTAATAGCTGCTCCAGAATCAACGAAAGCCGAGCAGAAAATAGGAAGAGAACATATCAGAGTGACAGTTAATAAAAACTTAGTCTGAACACTACCCAAGACAATGAGCGTGCAAAATGTCTTCCCCCCCTTAGGGGCAGCTGAAATGCATGAAGGCATCACCACAGTAAAACAAACCCATTGCGTTTCGAAACTCATGACGCTGTGCCCCAGACACCACCCATCACACTGCTGGGCTCAGCAGTGGCTCACAAGGCAACCCACTCCCGCATACTTCTCCGCTCACGCAAACGTCTGTCAATTTGAATCGCAAGACAAGAATCTTGAGACCAGGGGGAAGGGAATCCACCATAAATCCCTTTACATTATCCACGACCCTTCCGGAAAAAAAGGGCCGCCAAAGGTCGTCATTCCATTTGGTCAAAGGGCCGCCCACCTCGGAATCTTGACGTATAACTCAGCGTCACAAGCCCCTGATTTAATGCCAACAAGGCTTTTTTCAGCTTGACATGACTTAGGCTCACTACAATACCCCAAAGCCGAAAAAAATGCATCAACATCACTCAAAACAGGTCCCCCCGGTATAGGGGAAAAAGCCCCAATCCTGGGATCGCCGGCAGGAGAGGATGTAATTTTGAACCTGCTGCGCTGCGTTTTCCTAGGACTTTGATTTTAAGGCAAAAAAACAATTTACAATTATTTTGAAATTCTGAAACTTGCTCGATCCCAAAAACAAATCTGGCTGGGGATTCCTAGGTTCCCAACGGCAACCCCAGCAAATATGCAGCAATACTCCGAACCTCTGGCAAGCTGATCCACAACCCAACAACTGTGCAAACCCCATTGGGAGAAAAAGATCCTCCCCAGCACCCAGAGTAAGAGGGAAAAAAAAAAAATGCAACAAACAGAAAAATATCTCTGACAACTTTTTTCCTTCAAAATATTTTTTTCCCTTCTGTGAGTACCATACAATTTTTTATGGCCGGTGATATGTTTGTTACGGTAGCTGAGGAGTGCGGCAAAAAAGGAAATACACCGACTTGGAACTTGAGATTGAGTACCCTACAACCACCGCAACTAGAGGCGCCGTGGAGCTTTTCTTTGGTCCGCGCCTCGTCACAGCCTGAGAAATAATACACCTAAAGATGAAATAGGAAAAGCTATTTCCCCGTAGCAGAACCCAAGATAATAAAAGCCCCCAAAAGTAATGGCGGTTGACAAGAGGAAAATACTGAACAGAAAGAAAATATATGAGCAAACGCTGGGGCCCAAACTAACTAAATAGAAAGGAAACAGGAAGGGTACTTATGCAATCCCGAAAACCCTGAAAAAACACCAACACCTAATTTCAAAATCACCTGAATCACAGACCTCTACCACCTAAATTAGTTCTCTGGTGTAACAAAAAACAGAGCCACTGAAAAAACTGGAAAAAGCAAAAGTACAAAACACAGTGGCTGGACTAAACTGAGGAGGGCAAAAGCCCCCGGGAGGGGACCCAAAGGCCCCCACAGAAGTGCAGGACCAAATGCAAAAATATAGCAAAAAAAAAAAATAAGAAAATTGTCTATCTGAAGCAGGAGATGAGAACGACACAGCAGGCTACAAGGGAAATGGAAAGAAGGATTCAACCAAAACAATGATCACCGGGAAACCCCCTGTGGGAAAAATTTTACTCCCTTAAAATAAGACCAATCAGTAACACCTGATTCCCCCTCACAATCCTCACTAGTACCGCTTGTAACCACCAGAGGGAGCTCTGCTCAGAACTCATCCAAACCATTCAAACATTGACGCCTCTCCATTATTAACCGGCTTATTTCACCGTTCAATCAAAGGTGACATTAACCCCTTATTACCCCGCTTGCCCCGCACAGGGCAAGGGGAAGGGGCGGTTAAAGTGCCACAATTGGCGCTCTTTGGATGCCCAATTGTGGGGGCTGCTGCAGCCGGTATTTTTGGCTTTTTGGGAGGGGCCAAAATCCATGGCCTTGACAGCTTTAATACCAGGCCGCACATTGCTTTTTACTTGGCGGTAACAAAAATGAGGGACCCCCACGCCATTTTTTTTTCGAGGGGACCCCTATTTTTGTTAACCAGCCAGCTAAGCAGACGCTGGACCTGGTATTATCAGGCTTGCAAGTTTCAAGGATATTGGACCTAACCACCTGAAAACCAGCCTCAATTGCTTCATCTGGCGGTTAACAAAAATAGGGGGAACCACGCCATTTTTTTTTCGAGGGATCCCCAATTTTTGTTAACCAGCCAAGATAAGCAGACTGTGTGGCCTGGATTACAGGTTGCAAGGTCCATGGATATTGGCTCCTTAACAGCAAAAACCAGGCCTCATAGTCTGCTTTATCAGGTGGTTAACAAAAATAGGGGGGCCCCACGCCATTTTTTTTTTTTAGGGATCCCCTATTTTTGTTAATCATTTTCATTCAGGTCAGCCGGGATTCCCTTACGTCACTGATCTGTGCGGTGTCCCCTGGCTGACCTGAAGTGAAAGTGGGAAGCAATCAATTACACCAGGAGAGGAATATTCAGTCGGGGGTTTACTGCGGGCTGCAGCATTAGCTGCGATCCCTGCATAAACATTAAAACCCTTTTAGAAGATTACAGGGGGACCTGACTGAACATCGATAGGAAGAATAATGTTGCTTTATTTATTTTATTTTTATTACAGATGAACAAGGGCTTCGAAGGAATGGCAGTAAAATAAAAATATGGTCAAAAACGTGTTTTATTTCATTAAAATGATTTTTTAATTAAAGTGTGTGTGTTTTTTTTTATTTCTCAAAGGATTAAAATTGATGTTGTTAATTGACAGCTTAATGCAAGGTGGCTTTAAACCCCTTATAAACCCATTCCCACCCGCTACGGGCAATGGGATGACGGGCAAAGTGCCAAAAGGGCGAATCTAATTATAATTTGCCTTTCTGGGGTGTTGAGGGCAGATGTTAGTAGCCGGGGGGGCCAAAAATAATGGTCCTCCGGGGCTATTATTATTGCCCCCACTCGCTGGCTTTGTCGTTGGTGAGAAAATAGGGGGCCCACCCATTTTTTTTCAACAATTTTACACCTCATATAATATAAAATAAATCACATTTTTGAATTTGTGACACAATATAATATTTATTGTTCATACATTTTACATAGTATAAAGCCGCTAATTCAATTGCCGGCTTTTGTGAAATACAGAAACCACCCGACATAAATGCACTGGTTTACTAAGTTAACCTGTCATTTCATGAGTTTTGATATATGGTTTTCATAACAATTACATGAGTTCTTGGTGCAAAATTTGACACATGTAGGGGTTAATTAAAGGTGTAAATTCTAGCAAAAAAATTTGTTTTTTTTACAATGAATTTACACCTAAATTAACCCCTACATGTGTCAAATTTTGCACACATACACTCAGTAATTGTTTTTGAAAAACATATATCAAACTCATGAAATACGGTTAACTCTATGTAAACCATGGTCCCCTTTTGTGGGTGGTTCTGTATTTTAACAAAAGCCGGCATTGCCCGGCAATTAATCAAGACTATTTACTATGTAGAAAGTATGACTATAAATTTGTAATAATTATATTATATTATATTGTCACAATGACTGTACATTATATTATATATATATAAATATATATAATGTTTCTATGTGTGTAATTAGTGTTTACAAGGAAAGAAAGAGGTTTTTTTAATTACGATATTTCTGTCCCTTGACTTGCATTGGGTTTCCAGATCGGATCGGTGATAAACCCGATACTTTTTGAGTTCGGGAGTGTTGAGCGTACGATACCAAATACGGTACGGCCGATATTAGTGTTCGGGCTTTCGATTTCCGATACCGATATTTTCGTCATACGGAACCGGAATCGGTTTGTCACTGTCATGTCCGCGGCGGGTCGTGAGTGTCCGCGGTCGGGGGTCGTCGTGTCCGTCGGTCGGGGTCTGTCAGGAGTCGCGGCACTTCCTGCAAAGTCCCGGCGGTCCGGGCTGGATGCTTCATGGCCCCATCTCTTTCCCCGGCGGTCACATGCAGTTTTCTCGCGATAACTGCGTGGACTGCTGGGTAATCCCGGCCGTAAAGCAGTCGTCCATGACGCACCGCCGGGGAAGCAGGTAATCAGCTGTGCTGCTTGCGATGACAGACCGCCTGTCATTGCGATGTAGGCAAGCGGATCGTCGTGGATGTCTTACAGGACGCGTCGACGGTGGTATACTGTTGGTTTTTTTTTTTTTTTTTTTCAGGAGATCGATGGCGTCGCAGGAATGAGTGTATAATAAAATTAATGAAAACTGTGTTGTCTCTTTATTTCATTAAAAGACTTTTTCTTGCTTTGCTTTTTTTTATACATTTAATAACTTTGGGATTAAAAGGTCGGGTCTTATTGACCCTCTCCATTATTAACGGGCTTATTGTCACCGTGCAATCAACGGTGACATTAAACCCCTTATTACCCCACTTTTTCCACCGCACAGGGAGTGGGAAAGCGGGGTAAATGCCACAATTGGCACAACTTTTGATGCGCCCAAATGTGGGGCTGCTGTAGCCTGGTATTATCAGGGGTTTGAGGCCAAATCCTGGGCCTTGACATCTTTTAATACCAGGCCGCAGCAGTCTGATTTTATTGGCTGGTTAACAAAAATAGGGGGACCCCCGCCTTTTTTTTTTTTGAGGGGATCCCCTTTTTTGTTAACCACCAAGCTAAGCAGATGTGTGGCCTGGTATTATCGGCTTGCAAGGTCCATGGATATTGGATCTTACCAGCCTGAAAAACCAGGCCTCAGCGGTCGCTTCTCTGGCTGTTAACAAAAATAGGGGGGCCCCACGCCAATTTTTTTTCGAGGAATCCCCTATTTTTGTTAATCACCAAGATAGCAGACTGCTGTGGCCTGGTATTTCAGCTGGCAAGGTCCTTGTTCTTGGCTCCTTAACAGCCTGAAAATCCGGCCTCACGGTCTGCTTCTTGGCTGGTTAACAAAAAAAAGGGGGGACCCACGCCATTTTTTTTTCGAAAGGGAAAAAACCCCCATTTTTGTTTTAAACATTCCCCTTTACGTCAATGTGGTGTCCCTGGCTGCCTGAAGTGAAATGGAAAGCAATCAATTAAGCTTCCACTTCCCCCTGTCAGCCGAGAGGGCTCATTCATTTTGGGGGTTTATGTGAGGCTGCACATTAGCGCGGTCCCGCGTAAACATTAACCCTTTCTGAAATACACCGGGGACCTGCGTGCGGGATAGGTAAGAAAATTTTGCTTTTATTTTGTCACCTGTAAAAGTTATAGATAATGCATAACTATTCAATGGGGACAACATTCTATATAACATTAAAAGGTTATATCAAATGAACATATGTATTTGATAACATAGTTTACCTGACATAAATCCGAAGACTGAGGACTTACTGGATCGTTTCACGCTGTCTCAGGCTAGAGGTGGCCGGGGTCTATACTGACCCTAAACTGGGGCCTGACTAGTCCCTCTACCTGGAGGTCTGTTAATGGTACGAGGTCCCGGGCCAGTGTAACCCTACTCCTTAGTCCCCCGACCACTTTAACTATCCTTAAAGGACACTGATT
>JARQOD010005638.1:0-46955 GCA_033576555.1 Oophaga sylvatica
AGTAAAGTACCTGCTGTGCCATAAACACAACGCCCTCCACAATATGCCACACACAAGAGCCCCCAACACTAGCGTCATACACTACCTACTCACAAATCGTGTCAAACATTTAAAGGGCTTAACCAACCTTCACAAACTGATGGCTTTATTTTTTTGGATGGGCCATTATCACATCAGTGAGGATCCATCTATTGGCCGACTATACAGCGGTTCCGGCAGGTATTATAGCATTGTATCATTCATGTGAATAGAACAATGTTGTCATACCTTCAGAACAACTGAGAAATGTATAAACCAGTGGCAGCAAAGTAACAAATGCCTGACACCAAAGGATGACATCAGTAACAATGCCTGACACCTAAGGACTGGCCATCAGTAACAATGCCTGACCTAAGGACTGGTCATCCCTAACAATGCTGACACCTAAGGACGGACCATCAGTAACAATTAGAGTTGAGCGATACTTTCCGATATCCTAAAGTATCGGAATCGGAATGGTATCGCCGATTATCACTAAAATATCGGCGATACCCGATATCGATACCGGAAGTCCCATGTAAGTCTATGGGAACAAAATATCGAAATTAAAAAAACCCATTCTTGCCTGTTGGTTAATTGTACATGAAGGAAAACAAGAAAGAGTAATGTAGAATGTTATTGGGGAAGGTTGAGGAGACATTAAAGGCATAGATGTTTAACCAATCAAATGGAATAGCATAAATATTTTTTTTTTAAAGATGTTCGGATTGACGAAGAAATTGACAATGTTAACGTTTTTTATATTTTGGCAAATATGTATATTACACAACTTCCATGCTCTTCATCTTCACCTTTTTAACTTTTCACACACTTTCTCCTTCATAATCTTCTGCAGCATCATCTTTTTCATCAAATTATTCTTCATCTTCACCTTCTTTATCTTCTTCTTAAACTTCTTGCTATTCATCTTTGTTAACATTACTCATATTCTTCTTATTAAACTATTATTCTTATTCATATTCTGCTCATCTTCTTCATCATTATTCTTATTTGTGACAGAGAATCCTGTACTTGTAATCTGTCAAAGTATGAATTTTTCATCCTTCCGTTCTTGCTGTCACAAAAGATTTAAATTACAACAGTATTTGTCCGTGTTCAGTTTAGCCTGCAGCAGCAGGCATTTTCCAGGGGCACCACGAGGAGGAACGGACTCACCCCCATACACTGCTTAGTCTTCTTCTGCTTAGAATTTAGAGCATATATTTTGCTCTTCATTTTGGTCTTATACTTCATGTTCTTCTGCTTTTAGATCTTCTGCTTATTGTTCTTGTGTCTCTTGTTCCGTATCTTGTATTTGTAGCACAATCTTGTACCAGCTGATGTTACTGGGACACGGTTACTAAGCAGGAGGTACCTGTGCTCCAAAGCACTACCAAGGACCAGCAGACGTTGCTGGAACTCGGATACCAAGATGGAGGCACCTAGGCCAAAGGCACTGCGGAGAACCAGCTGACGGTACTGGAACCCGGAGGGGCAGCAGAAGGAAAAGAGCCAATGGCACAACCGAGGACCAGCTGACGTTACTGGGACACGGTTACTAAGCAGGAGGTACCTGTGCTCCAAAGCACTACCAAGGACCAGCAGACGTTGCTGGAACTCGGATACGAGATGGAGGCACCTAGGCCAAAGGCACTGTGGAGAACCAGCTGACGGTACTGGAACCCGGAGGGGCAGCAGAAGGAAAAGAGCCAATGGCACAACCGAGGACCAGCTGACGTTACTGGGACACGGTTACTAAGCAGGAGGACCTGTGCTCCAAGCACTACCAAGGACCAGCAGACGTTGCTGGAACTCGGATACCGAGATGGAGGCACCTAGGCCAAAGGCACTGCGGAGAAACCAGCTGACGGTACTGGAACCCGGAGGGGCAGCAGAAGGAAAAGAGCCAATGGCACAACCGAGGACCAGCTGACGTTACTGAACCCCAGTAACACAGGAGCAAGTGTTGACTGTGCTAACAGCACTTCCGAAGCAACAACTGGCGGTGTTGGAGCCAGGGTCAAGGAGGATGTTTAAATACTAGATCAAGTAATTTTCCTTGTTTACCTGTCAATTTTAAATGTCTATACTTCAAACAAGAGAAAGATAACCTTTACTACCATAAGATGATGATTTCATTTAAACTAATATCTAGATAAATAAAGAATTGACAAACATAAACACATACATTAACATGTTGAACAGCAATGCAAACCACAAAATAAATTAGTTAAGGAATCTGCTATACGGTTGTACATAAAAGCATACAAGTACATATCTGAATCCATTAATGATGGATAAGTAACAGTATGTACACCATTTTTATTGTATAGACAATGAATGTTGACTTCAAAACATCATCAGCATTACAAGTTATCTGTGACATTACTAAAATGTTACATTTGCTGAATAATGTCACTAAAACAGTTTATACAAAATTATACAATTTCCATCATGTAATACTCATAATATGTGGCAATAATCATGTTTATTAACAAACATAACCTTTAAAAAGTGCATAGTGCATAGTGAAAATTGCTATTTATGCCTGACTGTCGACTTGCAAGCATGACAACGGATAGATAAGGTATATATAGATGAGACTGCATAGCCACAGATGGTGAATGGCGATGTAATACTGTTCCTCAATAAAGTGTGCGTCACTACTACATAATTTTTTTTATATAGCTTTATAAACAGGGTACGTGGATGTATGCTTGCGCCTTTGTTTTGACGCACAGACTGCCTTCCTGCTGAGACGCGTTGGGTAGTGAACAGTTGTGTGCAGTGTTCACTGTAGTCTGAGGTTTTCCTTTTTGGAGTGCAGATCACGCTCCAGTTAGTTCTTCAACCACTGCTGGTTGTAGTCTGCTGAGCGTGTGTCACTGGCACATCCTTGAAATTTTTCTCTAATTGTTGCTGCTCCACTCTATTACAAATAAATAAAATCTAATAGTGTGACGCGCTTTCCATCCGTATACAATACATTGGTTGCAAACACTATAGAAGTACACAAAGGGGCCTTTCACACCTACTGAACAGTTGTGTGCAGTGTTCACTGCAGTTCTGCGGAATAACCACACTTAGGCCTTATAACTTTTCAGACTTTCTTTATCAATCTACCAAGATGAAGAAGGCAGGGAGTAAGGCACGTGGTCGTGGAGTTTCTTCAGGGGAGGGACGTGGGGATTCTGTGGCTGCTGCGGCCCCCAGTGACACAGCATCCACCAGTTTTCCCCGGGCCGTGAGCGTTCCTTTATGCGCACTTTTGTAGGAGCTCGGAGTACCCCCTGCTGCGGGAAGAACAAATTGAAGCCGTTGTTGTTTGGATCTCAGCCAATGCATCGACTTCAATTGCTTCACCTCCTCTCAGGACCACAGCACTGTTGGGCAACCATCTGTCTCTTCACCGCCTGGCAAATTGCCCAGGCAGTCAGAGAGTTCTGTACAGGAGCCAGCTGAGTGTCTGCTTCTGTTCTCAGAATCTATTGGCTTGCAAACAGGGGCCCAGCCAAGCAGCATTCTGTAATGTGAAGAAGAGGGAGTATGCAGTGATGGCAACGCTGTGTCTCTCTGAATCTGAAGAGGCGGGTGAGACAGTGCCGATGGTCAGCACACCGCAGAACGCATCTGATGATGATGATGAGACCCAGGTGCCAGTTTCTGTTGAGCATGGTGCTGGCCAGACCACCCAACAGCAGGTGTTGGAAGAGGGTAGTGGAGATGATGAGGTCCAATACCCAACATGGCATGAAGAACAGGAAGGTGGTGGGAGCAGCTCAGAGGAATAATAATAATATTTATTTATATAGCGCCATCATATTCCGCAGCGCTTTACAGTTTAGCAGTTTCAGACACAAGTCATAAGTAACAACGTTAACAATACAATAATTTAAGCTAAATAAGTCGCCCCTGCTCGTGACAGCTTACAATGTACAATGAGATGGGGGGAGATACAAAGTATAGGTGTTTATATACAATGGTGCATTTACAATGATGTTCCAGCCATCTTAAGGGACTGGAGGGATGGAGATAGTGAATGGGCTAGAGACACAACACACTTACACAGAATACATAGAATGACTTTGATTAGTGAATGTGATAGGCCGCTCTGAACAAATGTGTTTTGAGGGAGCGCCTGAAACCATGCAAATTGTGGATAGTCCTAATTTCTTGGGGTACAGCATTCCAGAGGATTGGCGTAGAGCAGGAAAGTCTTGGAGTCGGGAGTGGGAGGTACGTATTAGTGCAGAGGTTAGTCGAAAGTCGTTTGCAGAGCGCAGCAGTCGGTTAGGCGATAGATAGAAATGAGGGAGGAGATGTAGGAGGGGTGCTGCACTGTGGAGAGCTTTGTGGGTGAGAACCAGTACTTTGGTTGAAAGCTGGGAGAGGCTAGAGAAATGGTTAGTGATAGAAGGAAGATAGAGGAAGACATTGCCCCAATGGTACAAACAGGAGGGAGAGTTAGGCTGCAGACTCGGTTGCCTGTAGCCTCCAGTTTGGCACCTGTTCGGAGCAGTTGTCTTCCAAAAGTCAAAACGTGCGCTCCCAGGACTTGCACTGCGTGGTCCTTTTTTCACACACTTGCACATGATATTTGCTATGTGAAATGCAAGCTGTGTAATCAAAAATTAAAAATAGCTAAAAGTGTCAGTCACCTCAATACCACAAATATGTGGAAACATGTGCGGACAAAGCACGTAGTTGAGTTACAAAGACACACTGGAGATGTAGGCCAACCTACAGCAGCACCTACATCTTCAGGTTGTGTTGAAGCCTCTTCATCGAGCTCACACACAGCTGGTTATGCTTCCTCACAGGATCGCCATGGAAGAACCTCGGCACTGTTGTCCAGAGACAAACTGTTATTCCACACACAGCAGCAAGTTCCCTGTCATCCTCACACTCCCAGGCACAAAACAGCCAGCGGTAGCACAGGCATGGGATAAAAGACGGCCATACTCCGCAAACCATGCACGAGCACAGGCTCTGAATGCTGGCATTGCAAAACTCCTGTCCCTTGAAATGCTGTGATTCAGGCTGGTGGAGACAGACAGTTTCCGTAACTGAATATCATTGTCAATCCCACAATACAATGTGCCAAGCCGATTTCATTTCAGCAGGCAAGCCGTCCCTGGTCTGCAAAAGCATGTTGAGGGAAAAATTAAACATGCGCTACTAAAAGCCCTCAGTAGCAAGGTCCACCTGACCACCGATGCGTGGACCAGTACCCATTGTTATGATCTGCTACAACCAGTAAGGAAAGAAGGGAATTCTGTCCCTACAATACAACTAAGCTGAATCCCTACGATGTAACGGGGAACCTGATCCTGCGACCAGACCCGCTAAAGTCCTCATCTAGTGTGAACGAAGACCTATAGTTGCGAGGGAGTAATCCCTACAAGATCTAGGGACTGGGAGAAAAGGTGGACACCTCCTAACATAAATTGTAGCATGGATAATTAAACAGAAAAATAAATACTTTGTGATCCTAACATCAAGCAAAACTCACAGATTAAGGCACCTAAGCACCCGGCTAGCTTAACAGTAGATAATACAATGAAGTCAAGCAAAGCCAGAAGGGCGGAGCCAGACTAAATAGGGAAAAAAGGTCATGTGACCAGCAAACTGAAACAAAACCTAACAAGAGGGTTCTAACACCCATGGCCAGGGACAATACCTTTCCCTCACTGCCCATTGGGTCAATGTTGTGCAGCCGGGTACTGATCTTGCGAGTGGCGCTGTACGTGTTCTGCCAACTCCAAGGATTGCAGGAATCAAGTCTGTACACATTGATTCCTCCTCCTATTCCAGTTCCTCAGAATCATCGCTGCAGGAGCCGTCACGGTCTACCTCCACATGGACCCGTGAACGTTTACCTGTTGCGACCGATATGAGCACAGCCGTGTCCAAATGTCAACAGGCCATCCTGAAATTAATTTCCATGGGGAATCTTAGCCACACAGCGCAGGAGCTCTGTAATGCCATAAAGCAGGAGAGCGACGTGTGGTTTTTTGGAAGAGAATCTACAGGCAGGCTTGGTAGTGTGTGACAATGGCCGAAATCTGGTGTCAGCTCTGGGCCTTGGCAACCTCACTCACATACCATGTCTGTCATATGTGCTCAACTTGGTCGTGCAGAGTTTTTTGAGGGACTATCCGGATCTTGATGCACTGCTGCACAAGGTCCGCCTAGAGTGCGCTCACTTGCGACGTTCCAGCATGGCCAGATCGCTGATTGCAGCTCTGCAACGCAGATTTCACCTTCATGAACATCGCATTATATGTGACGTACCCACCAGGTGGAATTCCTCGTTACATATGTTGGAGCGGTTGTGTGAGCAGCAGCCAACAGTAATGGAGTATCAGCTGCATCAGGCGCAGTCAACTCGCAATTTGCGGCGTTCACACTTCACCACTACTGAGTGGGCCTCTATAATAAGAATAATAATATTATTTATTTATATAGCGCCATAATATTCCGCAGTGCTTTACAGTTTAACAGTTTCAAAACACGAGTCATAAGTAACAACGTTAACAATACAATAATTAAAGCAAAATCAGCCGCCCCTGCTGGTGAAAGCTTACAATCTACAATGAGGTGTGGGAGATACAAAGTACAGGTGTTTATATACAATGGTGTTTTTACAATGATGGTCCAGCCATTTTAAGGAAGTGAGGGATGCATGGAGATAGTGAATGGGCTACACACACAGAATTACACATAGAATGACTTTGATTAGTGAATGTGATAGGCCACTGTGAACAAATGTGTTTTGAGGGAGCGCCTGAAACCATCCAAATTGCGGATAGTCCTAATTTCTTGGGGTAGAGCATTCCAGAGGATTGGCGCAGCGCGGGTGAAGTCTTGGAGTTGGGAGTGGGAGGTACGGATTAGTGCAGAGGTTAGTCGAAGGTCGTTTGCAGAGTGCAGCAGTCGGTTAGGCCGATAAATATAAATAAGGGAGGAGATGTAGGGGGGTGCTGCGCTGTGGAGAGCTATGTTGGTGGGAACCAGTAATTAGAATTGGATCCTATAATGAATGGGCAGCCACTGCCAGTGTAATGAGTGGCGAATAACTCTATGAAGGATATCTGCCACGTTTTGCGTGCGTTTGATGAGTCAACGCGGATGGCGAGTGCAGATGATGCACTAGTCAGCCTGACTGTCCCCCTTATCTGCCTGCTTCAAAAAACACTGCAAGCACTAAGGCATGAGGTTTTGGAAGAGGTGGAGGATGAGGAGTCACAAATTCCATCACCTTCTGGACAGTCAGCGCAACGTGGTTCCTCACAAAGGGCTGGAGGACTTTCAAAGTACCATGCTGTATCAACAATTGAACCTCCAGAGTCGCTGTCTATATTTTCATAACCATTACAAACTTTTAATGTATTTACAAAGCACATAATGTACATTTTTTGTCTATCCTTTTGTAATGCTATTGTGTTTCCATAAACTGATGTTACAGAATTATGATACAAAGTTTTTAAATTTTGAGTTTTAAATTTTGTAAATTTATATGTATTTGAAGGACTTTGTGAGGAGGATGAGGAGTCACAAATTCCATCACCTTCTGGACAGTCAGCGCAACGTGGTTCCTCACAAAGGGCTGGAGGACTTTCAAAGTACCATGCTGTATCAACAATTGAACCTCCAGAGTCGCTGTCTATATTTTCATAACCATTACAAACTTTTAATGTATTTACAAAGCACATAATGTACATTTTTTGTCTATCCTTTTGTAATGCTATTGTGTTTCCATAAACTGATGTTACAGAATTATGATACAAAGTTTTTAAATTTTGAGTTTTAAATTTTGTAAATTTATATGTATTTGAAGGACTTTGTGAGGAGGATGAGGAGGAGTCAATGGAGGAGGAAGACATCGCTCCAGAGGGAGGTAGACAATGCTCTAGTCAGTATGTAGACCAAGGGTGGGGTGATGCACAGCAGGCGGAGATGACGCCTCTTGCAGGGGACAACGTTTCTTGGCCAGTTGGGAGTCTGCAGCACATGGTTGATTTCATGCTGCAGTGGCTGAGAAACGACCGCCGCATCGAACACATTCACACCACGTCTGATTATTGGGTGTACACCCTCCTAGACCCTCGCTACCGGGACAACTTACAAAGCCTCATCACACCGTTGAACCGGGAGCGTAAAATGCGGAAGTACCAAGACACACTGGTGCAATCCATAATGTTCTCCATTCCAGCCGAGAGCACTGCTGCTGCTACTGATTTACAAAGCAGCTCTGTGCGTCGAGGCAGTGGAGACAGCTCTGCAACAAGAGGGAGCACAAGCAGCGCCTCTGCACAGGGCAAGAACAGTATGTTCCAAATGTGTCGAAGTTTTGTGGCAGCGCCACCAATGTCTACACCATCCGAGACGGCTCCAGTCAGCAGGAGGCAACATTTCCGTAAGATGGTGACAGACTACATGTCTTGCCCTCTCAGTGTACTCCCAGATGGCTCTTCCCCATTCAAGTTTTGTGTCTCTAAGCTGGATACATGGCCAGAGCTTAGCCAGTATGCATTGGAGGTGCTGGCTTGATCTGCTGCCAGTGTATTATCGGAGCGCGTCTTTACTGCTGCAGGTGGTGTACTAACAGACCGTTGCATGCGACTATCCTACGATAATGTAGAACGGCTTACTTTTCTGAAAATGAACTAGGCATGGATCTCGCCTGAATTTGCCTGTCCGGTTTCAGATTAACTAACTGGTTGACAACGTTTTCCATGTCTCCTGTTATGTTCATCTTTCTACCACCTGAGCTATACTCCCTGGGCTACAACACTGCCAGTTGCTGCTCAGAAGTGTCGTGTCCACAGACCAATACACAAGCTATAGTGATAGTGGGGTTCAGTAACGCCTGCTGTTCCCCTGCTGTGTGTCCGGCAAAAATTACTGCTACCTACCTACACATGTTTAAAAAACATGACATGTTAAAGTGGCTAGTGCTACACATAGATATCAGGCTACACCCTTATTTCTAAGCTGTAAACAAGTGAAACGTCAAATTTAAAACCATTCAATGATTAGTGTTGGTAACAAATCTGTAACTAAATAATTGTGACATATTATGGCAGATATCCACATGTCTAACACAAATGCTAACACAAAAGCATACTTATGCTATAGGGTACTGATGGTGAACCTTCTCACTCCATAACTTTGACCAATCCAACTCACATCATGCCTCAAATGCTGCAATGTTGGAAGTGCATAATGTGGGTTGAACTTTGACAACAGCTGCAGTGCGAAGGTTATCCTTCTGTGTTCTTGGCTTTTAAATAAAAGCATACAAGTAAATATAATAATACATTGTTGATTAAGGGACATGATGTACACCTGTAATATTGTGCAAACAATGGATGTAGGACTATTCCTCTTCAACATTACTTATATTTGTGTCATTTGAAAAAATACATATTTTAGTTAAAAATTAAAAACCCATGTTCAGTAGCTGTGAAAGGCCCGTTTGTGTACTTCTATATTGTTTGCAACCAATGTATTGTATACGGATGGAAGCGCGTCACACTAATAGATTAGATTTATTTTAAATGGAATGTAGCAGAACCAATTGGAGATAAATGAAAAGGATGAGCCACTGAGACACGCTCAGCAGAGTACAAGCAGCAGTGCTTGAACATGTAACTGGAGCGTGATCTGCACTCAAAAAAGTAAAAAACACAGACTGAAGTGAACACTGAAACACAACTGTCCACAATCTGTGAAAAGCTCCTTTCTGTACTTCTATAGTGTTTGCAACCAATGTATTGTATACGGATGGAAGCGCGTCACACTAATAGATTAGATTTATTTTAAATGGAATGTAGCAGAACCAATTGGAGATAAATGAAAAGGATGAGCCACTGAGACACGCTCAGCAGAGTACAAGCAGCAGTGCTTGAACATGTAACTGGAGCGTGATCTGCACTCAAAAAAGTAAAAAACACAGACTGAAGTGAACACTGAAACACAACTGTCCACAATCTGTGAAAAGCTCCTTTCTGTACTTCTATAGTGTTTGCAACCAATGTATTGTATACGGATGGAAGCGCGTCACACTAATAGATTAGATTTATTTTAAATGGAATGTAGCAGAACCAATTGGAGATAAATGAAAAGGATGAGCCACTGAGACACGCTCAGCAGAGTACAAGCAGCAGTGCTTGAACATGTAACTGGAGCGTGATCTGCACTCAAAAAAGTAAAAAACACAGACTGAAGTGAACACTGAAACACAACTGTCCACAATCTGTGAAAAGCTCCTTTCTGTACTTCTATAGTGTTTGCAACCAATGTATTGTATACGGATGGAAGCGCGTCACACTAATAGATTAGATTTATTTTAAATGGAATGTAGCAGAACCAATTGGAGATAAATGAAAAGGATGAGCCACTGAGACACGCTCAGCAGAGTACAAGCAGCAGTGCTTGAACAAGTAACTGGAGCGTGATCTGCACTCAAAAAAGTAAAAAACACAGACTGAAGTGAACACTGAAACACAACTGTCCACAATCTGTGAAAAGCTCCTTTCTGTACTTCTATAGTGTTTGCAACCAATGTATTGTATACGGATGGAAGCGCGTCACACTAATAGATTAGATTTATTTTAAATGGAATGTAGCAGAACCAATTGGAGATAAATGAAAAGGATGAGCCACTGAGACACGCTCAGCAGAGTACAAGCAGCAGTGCTTGAACATGTAACTGGAGCGTGATCTGCACTCAAAAAAGTAAAAAACACAGACTGAAGTGAACACTGAAACACAACTGTCCACAATCTGTGAAAAGCTCCTTTCTGTACTTCTATAGTGTTTGCAACCAATGTATTGTATACGGATGGAAGCGCGTCACACTAATAGATTAGATTTATTTTAAATGGAATGTAGCAGAACCAATTGGAGATAAATGAAAAGGATGAGCCACTGAGACACGCTCAGCAGAGTACAAGCAGCAGTGCTTGAACATGTAACTGGAGCGTGATCTGCACTCAAAAAAGTAAAAAACACAGACTGAAGTGAACACTGAAACACAACTGTCCACAATCTGTGAAAAGCTCCTTTCTGTACTTCTATAGTGTTTGCAACCAATGTATTGTATACGGATGGAAGCACGTCACACTAATAGATTTGATTTTTTTTTCTAATATAATGGAGCTGCACCAATTCCACAAAATAAAAAAAAAAAAAAAAAAAAAGAGTCAGTGACACGTGCAGATGCCTACAAACAGCGGTGGATGCAGAGCAAACTGCAGCGTCACCTGCACTGTCACACACACACCTTGCACAGAGCTGTTAAAACAACACTGGCAAAATGAAGCTTTACACAGCGGTTGGTAAACTAGCCTGCCTCAAGCACAGTAGTACACAAAATCGCAATATCTAACTGTCCCTCAGAGTGAGCAGAGCAGCGTTCTGTCCCTTACTGAGTTCACAGCACAGTGACGCTAAAATGGCGGCGGCGCCTTTTATAGTGCATTCTGACATCATTTCAGCAGCCAATCACAGCCATGCCATTAGTTAAGATGACCGCAGCATTACAGGATGTGCCCACACTTCGTAGGATTCCTCATTGGCTGACTAAAATCACATTGCCTCTCAAAGAATTATGGGAACTTCCGATTCCGGTATACGATATGGAAAAAGTATCGGAATTAAGTATCGGAATTCCGATAACGCGAATATCGGCCGATACCCGATACTTGCGGTATCGGAATGCTCAACACTAGTAACAATGCCTGACACCTAAGGACTGACTATCAGTAACAATGCCTGACACCTAAGGACGGGCCATCAGTAACAATGCCTGACACCTAAGGACTTTCCATCAGTAACAATGCCTGACACCTAAGGACTGTTCATCTGTAACAATGCCTGACACCAAAGGACTGGCTATCAGTAACAATGCCTGACGCCTAAGGACTGGCCATCAGTAACAAGAACTGGCTCCTAATGACTGGCCATCAGTGACAATCCCTGACACCTAAGGACTGGCCATCAGTATCAATGCCTGACACCAAAGGACTGGCCATCAGTAACAATGCCTGACACCTAAGGACTGGCCATCAGTAACAATGCCTGACGCCTAAGGACTGGCCATCAGTAACAATGCCTGACACCAAAGGACTGGCTATCAGTAACAATGCCTGACGCCTAAGGACTGGCTATCAGTAACAATGCCTGACGCCTAAGGACTAGCCATCAGTAACAATGCCTGACTCCTAAGGACTGGCTATCAGTAACAGTGCCTGACACCTAAGGACTGGCCATCAGTAACAGTGCCTGATTCCTAAAGACTGGTCATCAGTAACAATGCCTGACTCCTAAAGACTGGTCATCAGTAACAATGCCTGACACCTAAGGACTGGTTATCAGTAACAATGCCTAACACCTAAGGACTGGTTATCAGTAACAATGCCTGACACCTAAGGACTGGCCATCAGTAACAATGCCTGACACCTAAGGATTGGCTCCACAACCCCCATCCACACAATATAAATATCCACCTCTGTCTCCTCCATATAATGGTTATGCTTATGACTGCGTTATGGACTTGCATACTATATGGTTTGCATGCAAAATAGAAGAATGTTCACACTGGGCCCCTGAAGAAGGCAGACGCCGAAACGCGCGTCGGGGAGGACGCATCCCTGGGACAGACCTTGGACCCCTCTCTCCTTCACCTTACAAGTATTACACCATGCACAAATTGTGGCAGTGTATTTACACTATATTTCATGGGCAGGCATAAGTTGGCTGGCACAGATTATGTGGTCACCAGTGCATTAAAGGGTGACAGTATATGCACTTTGATTTTATTATAATTTATTAACCCTAACATTGCCTTTCTTGCCACACATTGCACATATTCTTTTATGTAGGTCCATTTTCTACATTTTTTTCATAGATTCATATATCCATTACGCTTTCCATGTGCATTGTTATTTATTAGCAGCATAGTATTCATCATCTTTGTATGTTTTTTCTTTAATTTTTTTCTTTCATTTTAATTATTACATTCTCGCTGCTATTCGCTCTTTGAATAACAACATTCATCTGTTCCCAGTGTATTGCGTCCCCTTTTGTTCCCTGAGCATTTGTCTCCATCTTTACCTCATTTTTTATCATTGTATTTAATTAATAAAATAAATATTTTTTTCATTCATTTTGGTCTTCAACTCTGTTCTTTTCTCCTTTTTTTGTGTATGATCAATTTTGCCGATATGCCCCTTACTATATGCATGGTACACATGTGGTGGCAAAAATAAGAATATAATTTATGCACATACTATTTATATTTCTTTACCTCACATGTGTATGTTGTCTTCTGAGACTTTGGTGTCCATAAAAGAGACAAAACCAAGCACAGAAACATAATGAACATATACTCTGCTGTAAGTAAATACTATATTTTTGAACTATAAGATGCATTTTTTTCCTCCAAAAATGTGGAGGAAAATAAGGGATGAGTCTTATAGTCCAGACGTATCTGCTCTGGCTGTGGATGGGGAGGTGGGGGAGCGGCAGCGGCGGAGCAGCGGGTCACAGGAGGCAAGAGCTGGTGGCTGCGGCTAACTCCTGTGCCCGCTGCTAAAGAGAAATGAATATTCACTGCATTTCACGCCTATGGGAGTGGAGGGCAGTGAATATTCATTTATTTTTAATAGCGGACAAGCTTTTAGCTGCAGCAGCAGGCCTCCTGCAGCTGCCAGGCATTTGTGTGTGCCCGCTACTTAAGGCAATGAATATTCACTGCTCTCCACTCCCATAGGCGTGAAATGCAGTGAATATTCATTCCCTTCCCTTTAGTAGAGGCACACATAACATAGTAACATAGTTAGCAAGGCCGAAAAAAGACATTTGTCCATCCAGCTCAGCCTATATTCCGTCAGACTAAGTCCCCAGATCTACGTCCTTCTAAAGAATCTAATAACTGTAAGATACAATATTGTTATGCTCCAGGAAGACATCTAGGCCTCTCTTGAACCCCTCGACTGAGTTCACCATCACCGACTCCTCAGGCAAGGAATTCCAGATTCTCACTGCCCTAACAGTAAAGAATCCTCTTCTATGTTGGTGGAAAAATGGTCTTTCCTCCAGACGCAGAGAATTCCCCCTTGAGACCGTCACCTTCCTTGGTATAAATAGATCCTTGGAGAGATATTTGTATTGTCCCCTTATATACTTATGGAGTGCCCGCCTGGGCCGTGGGGTACCCGGTACCGGGCCGCTTCTTAAAGAGGAAGTGTCATGGTAGCAGTGACACGGTCCGTGGCACTGGGCGTCCAATAAAAGGGGAATGATGCAAAGGGAAAATAAAGTTTATAATATAATGGATTAAATGTTCGTGACGCCACCCATAGTGTTCGGTCAGGGGACCGACACTGCAATGCAGATCCTCTGGGATGATGATAGGGCAGCAGAGATGGTTAAGCTCTCCACGGGTAGAGCTGTGTCCCAGGGCAGTTAGGATGTTAAGGTGATGATGGTAGCTGTTGCGGTGGATGCGGTGCAGGGCAGGTGAGGCATGAATAACTCAGATTACACAGCAGGGTGCAGTTTCCAATGCTTTACTCACAGTTCACTTGTGCGCAGATGCCCGCTTGGTGCCGTGTCCTCCAGATGAGGGGTCTAGCAAACTCCCAGGTAAATTGGGCTGCACCTTTCCAGGACTCCCTTCAGTGTTTAACTCTCCTGGCCGTCTCACCGCGCTGGTTTCCGCCCTCCTACCCAGCACCTTCACAAACAGAGTCCCAAGCCAGCAGCCGCAGACCTTTACGGCGACGTCCTGTCCTCTGAGTCCCCTTGCTCCTATATGGCTGCCTTTTCTGCGAATAATTGTGGATGTGGCTGGGGCAACTACAGCTACCCCTGCCTCCGGCTTGCTAGCTGAGTCTTGCAGTCCTCCACTAGTCTCGGGGGCTGGCTTCTCCACTGCGACCTGGTCCCTCCACTTCTGGATACGGGCCCCACGGATGGCTTTGGCTCTTCCCATGTCCATAAGACCCCTTCTGTCCTCCCGGGAGCTTCCTTCAGACTCCCTCACAATTCTCTTTCTGCAGCTTCTCTACTGCACTGCTTCTCTTTCGGTCTCCTCAGACCAACTGCTCTGTTCTTCCCGCTCTATAAGCTCCTTCCCTTCTTCCTACCTTCTCCACCCACACCCCAACACCCTTTCCTACCCAGCCTGAGATGAGGCCCTCCTCCCTAAGGGTACGCCCAGGTGCCCTGACTGAACTAGTATGTGTTGGGTGCGAGTGTTAGAGTCCTGGGTAGTGCTCCCTCCTTACCTGAGAGTGGGATACTACACCTCTGGATGAGGTGCAGTACCTCTGTGGTGACTGGACCCTCAGGGGTGCCACACTTCACATGGTTATTACATCGCCCCTCAGTCATCTTTTTTCTAGACTAAATAATCCTAATTTTGCTAATCTCTCTGGGTATTGTAGTTCCCCATCCCCTTTATTAATTTTGTTGCCCTCCTTTGTACTCACTCTAGTTCCATTACATCCTTCCTGAGCACCGGTGCCCAAAACTGTACACAGTACTCCATGTGCGGTCTAACCAGGGATTTGTACAGAGGCAGTATAATGCTCTCAACATGTGTATCCAGACCTCTTTTAACCCCTTACTGCCATCGGACGTACTATCCCGTCCATGGTACCTGGGCCCGTATGACCGGGGACGGGATAGTACGTCATAGGCGATCAGCTGCGCTCCTGAGGGGAGCGCAGCTAATCGCCGCCGGGTGTCAGCTGATTATCACAGCTGACACCCATGACTGTGTGTCAGGAGCGGTCACGGACCGCTCCCGGCACATTAACCCCTTGCACACCGCGATCAAACATGATCGCGGTGTACTGGGGGCACAGGGGAGGATCGCGCAGGGTGGGGCTCCCTGCGCGCCCCCTGAGACCCTCAGAGCAGCGCGATGTGATTGCGCTGTTCTGAGGGCTTCCTCCCTCCCAGGACCCGGATCCAAGATGGCGCCGGGGTCCTGGAGGGAGGCGGCTACCTCAGTGCCTGCCGAGAGCAGGCACTGAGAAGCCTGCATCTATGCCTGTGCGATCGCTGGTGTGACAGAGTGCTGTGCACACTGTCACACCAGCGATCTGATAAAATACTGTGATGTCCCACCCTGGGACAAAGTAAAAAAGTTAAAAAAGTAAAAATAAACATGTGTAAAAAAAAAATCCAAAATAAATAAAAAAAAAAAAAAAATATTCCCCAATAAATTCACTTCTTCCTGTAAATAAAAAAAACAAAACAATAAAAGTACACATATTTGGTATCGCCGCGTCCGTAACGACCCCCCTATAAAATTGTCCCACTAGTTAACCCCTTTAGTGAACCCCTTAAAAAAAAAAAAAAAAACCAAGCAAAAAATCAATGCTTTATCATCATACTGCCGAACAAAAAGTGGAATAACGCGCGATCAAAAAGACCGATATAAAAAAACATGGTACCGCTGAAAACGTCATCTTGTCCCGCAAAAAACGAGCCATCATAAAGCATCATCAGCGAAAAAATAAAAAAGTTATAGCTCGCAGAATAAAGCGATGCAAAAATAATTATTTTTTATATAAAATTGTTTTTTATTCTATAAAAGCGCCAAAACATGAAAAAATGATATAAATGAGGTATCGCCATAATCGTACTGACCCGAAGAATAAAACTGCTTTATCAATTTTACCACACGCGGAACGGTATAAACGCCTCCCCCAAAAGAAATTCATGAATTGCTGATTTTTGTTCATTCTAACCTCCCAAAAATCGAAATAAAAAGCGATCAAAAAACGTCATGTGCTCAAAAATGGCACCAATAAAAACGTCAACTCGTCCCGCAAAAAATAAGACCTCACATGACTCTGTGGGCCAAAATATGCAAAAATTATAGCTCTCAAATGTGGTGATGCAAAAAACTATTTTTGCAATAAAAAGCGTCTTTTATCGTGACAGCTGCCAATCATAAAAACCCGCTATAAATAGTAAATCAAACCCCCCTTTATCACCCCCTTAGTAAGGGAAAAATAATAAAATTAAAAAAAAGTATTTATTTCCATTTTCCCATTAGGGTTAGGGTTAGGGTTGCGGCTAAAGTTAGGGTTAGGGTTGGCGCTAAAGTTAGGATTAGGGTTAGGGTTGGGATTAGGGGTGTGTTAGGGTTAGGTTTGTGGTTAGGGTTGGGACTAGGGTTAGGGGTGTGTTGGGGTTAGGGTTGGAGTTAGAATTGGGGGGTTTCCGCTGTTTAGGCACATCAGGGGCTCTCCAAATGTGACATGGCGTCTGATCTCAATTCCAGCCAATTCTGCGTTGAAAAAGTCAAACGGTGCTCCTTCACTTCTCAGCTCTGCCATACGTCCAAACAGTAGTTTATCCCCACATATGGGGTATCAGCGTACTCTGGACCCCAAGAGTTATTGTGCAATTTGTCCTATTTCTTCTGCTACCCTTGGGAAAATAAAAAACTGGGGGCGAAAATATCATTTTTGTACAAAAAAAAATATTTTTTTGTTTTTACGGCTGTACATTATAAACTTCTGTGAAGCACTTGGGGCTTCATAGCGCTCACCACACATCTAGATAAGTTCCTTGTGGGGTCTATTTTCCAAAATGGGGTCACTTGTTGGGGATTTCCACTGTTTAGGGCATCAGGGGCTCTCCAAATGCGACATGACGCCCCCAGACCATTCCATCAAAGTCTGCAATCCAAAACGTCACTACTTCCCTTCCGAGCCCCGACGTGTACCCATACAGTAGTTTTCTCCCACATATTGGATATCAGCGTACTCAGGACAAATTGGACAACAACTTTTGGGGTCCAATTTCTCCTGTTACCCTTGTAAAAATAAAATATTGGGGCAAAAAAATCATTTTTGCAAAAAAAAAAAGGATTTTTTATTTTTACGGCTGTGCGTTATAAACTTCTGTGAAGCACTTCGGGGTTCAAAGTGCTCACCACACATCTAGACAAGTTCCTTGTGGGGTCTATTTTCCAAAATGGGGTCACTTGTGGGGGGTTTCCACTGTTTAGGCGCATCAGGGGCTCTCCAAATGCGACATGACGCCCCCAGACCATTCCATCAAAGTCTGCAATCCAAAACGTCACTACTTCCCTTCCGAGCCCTGACGTGCGCCCATACAGTAGTTTTCTCCCACATATTGGGTATCAGCGTACTCAGGACAAATTGGACAACAACTTTTGGGTTCCAATTTCTTCTGTTACCCTTGTGAAAATAAAATATTGGGGGCGAAAAAATCATTTTTGTAAAAAAAAAAAGGATTTTTTATTTTTACGGCTGTACGTTATAAACTTCTGTGAAGCACTTCGGGGTTCAAAGTGCTCACCACACATCTAGACAAGTTCCTTGTGGGGTCTATTTTCCAAAATGGGGTCACTTGTGGGGGGTTTCCACTGTTTAGGCGCATCAGGGGCTCTCCAAATGCGACATGACGCCCCCAGACCATTCCATCAAAGTCTGCAATCCAAAACGTCACTACTTCCCTTCCGAGCCCTGACGTGCGCCCATACAGTAGTTTTCTCCCACATATTGGGTATCAGCGTACTCAGGACAAATTGGACAACAACTTTTGGGTACCAATTTCTTCTGTTACCCTTGTGAAAATAAAATATTGGGGACGAAAAAATCATTTTTGTAAAAAAAAAAAAAGATTTTTTATTTTACGGCTGTACGTTATAAACTTTAGTGAAACACCTGGGGGTTAAAAGTTCTCACCACACATCTAGATAAGTTCCTTGAGGGGTCTAGTTTCCAAAATGGCATCATTTATGGGGGTTTCCACTGTTTAGGCAGATCAGGAGCTCTCCAAACACGACATGGCGTCCAGCCAATTCTGCGTTGAAAAAGTCAGACGGCGCTCCTTCCCTTCCAAACTCTGCCATGCACCCAAACAGTGGTTTACCCCCACATATGGGGTATCAGCGCACTCAGGACAAATTGCACAATAACTTTTGGAGTCTTGTTACCCTTGGAAAAATAAAAATTGGGGTGAAAAGATCATTTTTGTGGAAAAAATATGATTTTTAAATTTTACGGCTCTACGTTATAAACTTGTGTGAAGCACTTGGGGGTTCAAATTGCTCACCAAAGATCAAGAAAAGTTCCTTAGGGGGTCTAGTTTCCCAAATGGGGTCATTTGTGGGGGGTTTCCACTGTTTAGGCACATCAGGGGCTCTCCAAATGCAACATGGCATCCAATCTCAATTCCAGCCAATTTTGGTTGGAAAAAGTCAAATGGTGCTCCTTCCATTCCGAGCTCTGCCGTGCGCCCAAACAGTGGTTCCCACCCACATATGGGGTATCAGCGTACTCAGGACAAATTGGACAACAACTTATGTGGTCCAATTTCTCCTGTTACCCTTGAGAAAATAAAAAATTAGTGACTAAAATATAATTTTTGTGGGAAAAAAATAGGATTTTTTATTTTCATGCCCGGGTATTATAAACTTGTGTGAAGCACTTGGGGGTTCAAAGTGCTCACCAAAGATCTAGATAAGTTCCTTAGGGGGTATAGTTTCCAAAATGGGGTCACTTGTGGGGGGTTTCCACTGTTTAGGCTCATCTGGGGCACTGCAAACGGAACATGACCCCATCAACGTCTGCATTCCAAAACGTTACTACTTCCTTTCCAAGCCCTGCCGTGCACCCAAACAGTTCCCCCCCCCACATATGGGGTATCAGCGTACTCAGGACAAATTGGACAACAACTTTTGGGGTCCAATTTCCTTGGGAAAATTCAAAAATTTGGGACTAAAAAATCATTTTTGTGGAAAATTGTTTTTTTTTTTTTCACACCCAGGCATTATAAGCTTTTGTGAAATACTTGGGAGTTCAAAGTGCTCACAACAGATCTAGATAAGTACCTTAGGGGGTCTAGTTTCCAAAATGGTGTCACTGTGGGGGGTTTCCACTGTTTAGGCACATCAGGGGCTCTCCAAACACGACATGGCGTCCAATCTCAATTCCAGCCACTTTTAGTTTGAAAAAGTCAAACGGCGCTCCTTCCCTTACGAGCTCTGCCGTGTGCCCAAACAGTGGTTTTCCCCCACATATTGGGTATTGGCGTACTCAGGAGAAATTGCATAACAACCTTATCTGCCCATTTTCTCCTTTTACCCTTGTGAAAATAAAAAAAAAAGTTTGTAAAAGATCATTTTTGTGGCTAAAAAGTTAAATATTCATTTTTTCCTTCCACGTTGCTTTAGTTCCTGTGAAGCACCTGAAGGGTTAATAATCTTCTTGAATGTGGTTTTGAGTACCTTGAGGGGTGCAGTTTTTAGAATGGTGTCACTTTTGGGTATTTTCTGCCATATAGACCCCTCAAAGTGACTTCAAATGAGAGGTGGTCCCTAAAAAAAATGGCTTTGTAAATTTTGTTGTAAAAATGAGAAATCACTGGTCAACTTTTAACCCTTATAACTTCCTAACAAAAAAAAATTTTGGTTCCAAAATTGTGCTGATGTAAAGTAGACATGTGGGAAATGTTATTTATTAACTGTTTTGTCCGACATATTTCTCTGTTTTAAGGGAATAAAAATTCAAAGTTTGAAAATTGCAAAATTTTAAAAATTTTCGCCATATTTGCGTTTTTTTCAAAAATAAACGCAAGTTATATAGAAGAAATTTTACTTCTAACGTGAAGTACAATATGTCACGAGAAAACAGTCTCAGAATCGCGAAGATCCGTTGAAGCGTTCCAGAGTTATAACCTCATAAAGAGACAGTGGTCAGAATTGTAAAAATTGGCCCGGTCATTAACGTGCAAACCACCCTTGGGGGTGAAGGGGTTAATGCATCCCATGATCCTGTTTACCGTGGCAGCCACTGCCTGGCACTGGCTGCTCCAGGTAAGTTTATAATTAACGAGGATCCCCAAGTCCTTCTCCATGTCAGATTTACCCAGTGGTGATGTCGCGTGAATGCCCAGCAGCTGCAGGAAGCCGACGGCTGCGGCTAACAATGTTCTCGCTATTAAAGAGCAATAAATATTCACTGCTCTCCACGCACATAGTCCCGGCATGGGGAGCAGTGAGTATTCCGACAGCTGTCCTTCGGTTTGTAAGCAGCACATAATGTCACTGCCATTCCCGGTTTACAAACATAAATCAGTAGCTGGCATTGGAACAAGACGCTGCAAGGGAGTGCAGGAAGTAAATAGGATGTTTTTTTGTTTTTCTGATGGGACCAGGATGTGAATGGGGGGCAAATCGTACCAGGACATAAATGGGGGTCCTGCATACCAGAATAGGGATGAGGGGTAATATACACAGTGATGTCACAGTACAGGGATAATACATAGTGATGTCACAGTACAGGGGTAATATACACAGTGATGTCACAGTACAATGGTAGTATACACAGTGATGTCACAGTACAGGGATAATGCGCACAGTGATGTCACAGTACAAGCATAATATACACAGTGATGTCACATTACACGGGTAGTATACACAGTGATGTCACAGTACACGGGTAGTATACACAGTGATGTCACAGTACAGGCATGGGATAGTATACATAGTGATGTCACAGTGATGTCACAGTACGGGGATCGTAGACACAGTGATGTCACTGTACAGGGGTAATATACACAGTAGTAGTATAGGAGGTATATCATTCGTCAAACTCAATTTGACAGGTCGACACGCCCCCTATCATTTAATCCGTCTCCCTGTCAGATTGATCCAGGTCGTCATGCCCCCTGGCTGAACTTTGCTCAGGCTGGGAAATCTGGTCTGCTGGATTTGTGAATTTCATTAAGGACCCAGTAAATGTAAAGCTATTTTCTAGCAGAGTCTGTAGTACAGACTCCAGTATATAAGAATTTTTAGTGAAATACAGACTCTTAGTGAAATACAGGCACCAGATCAAAGACTTGTTTACATCCATATGAGGAGCTATATTAAAAAAGCAACGATTATTCTATAGTACCTGGGTAGATGCTTTTAAGGACCCAGTAAATGTATAAGGAGTTCTAGTTAAATACAGACTTCTGTATATAACTAGTATATAATGATTTTTAGTGAATTAAAGAGTGAATCTTGATCTTTTTTTGTGGTGAGAAACTTTTAAGGACCCAGTAAATGCATGTAAAACACTATTGTGGTGGAATTTGGAATTATGACGCTCAACTTATAGTTTTATTCAGTATATATATTTTTAGCTTGGCAGTTTTGTTTACATCCATATGAGGAGCTATATTAAAAAAAGCAACGATTATTCTATAGTACCTGGGTAGATGCTTTTAAGGACCCAGTAAATGTATAAGGAGTTCTAGTTAAATACAGACTTCTGTATATAACTAGTATATAATGATTTTTAGTGAATTAAAGAGTGAATCTTGATCTTTTTTGTGGTGAGAAACTTTTAAGGACCCAGTAAATGCATGTAAAACACTATTGTGGTGGAGTTTTGGAATTATGACGCTCAACTTATAGTTTTATTCAGTATATATATTTTTAGCTTGGCAGTGTATCTACACTTATACCAGGGCTGGGAAGAATGTACTTTTGTTACAGATCGGTAAGCTATTACTACATGGTACATAGATATACATCTTTACTGGCACATAGAAATGTAGTACAACAGTGTTGACATGAATTGTCAGAATGAGTGAAGGTCGATGCTACGGTAATTCAGGCAAACAGTAAATAGTATTGCATTGTGTATAGTCAGTGGGATCTTTTAAAACCAACACATTTATGTGTATTCTGATAGCAGTGCCCATAGAATGAGTGAAGGTCGAATGACCTGTAAGTACAATGAGAGAAGGTCGCATGCATTCAAGAATTCATTTGTCTCTATTTACCTGTAAATGTGTGTAAAGGGGAAAGTCATGGCGAGATTGAAATAAATTGAAAAAGGAAGCTTTTGCAGTATAAAATACAAATTTTATTAAGGTCTAAAATACATTATCATGGATAAAAATCCAAAAAGAGTAGGATATACAGCATGCAGAAAAAATAACCAAAGTGTTGACATGAAGTTACAGCTCAAAGACATATACATTATCATGAATAAAAATCCAAAAGAGTGGGATATACAGCATGCAGAAAAATAGCCAAATGCAGACAGGTATGAACTACATTCAAATCAATATATAATAGTGCACATCTCCATATCTTATATGTTATAACGATAATAGACTAATCCGTGGCTAAACAATAATAACCTACATATATTTGTCCATATATATGCAGTCTATGTAACTCACAATATCCCCCAATAGGCAGACATATATGCACTATATATAGGATTATAAGTATCTCAATGAAGCATGTATATCAATAAAGTAACTTCCCCATCACAGATGCTAATATAATGATGTTAGCATGCAAGTGCAGGGCTCACAATACATACTGTGCGTGCATATGAAGTCAATTAGCACATCCATATGAGGAGCTATATTAAAAAGCAGTTGTGTATAGTTGGCCAATCAAATATTAGTTATGCGTTCGCTATCAGTGTCAACCATAGCAGCTCTCATGATGCTAGCTAATCACAGCTGCTAATATAATGATGTTAGCATGCAAGTGCAGGGCTCACAATACATACTGTGCGTGCATATGAAGTCAATTAGCACATCCATATGAGGAGCTATATTAAAAAAGCAGTTGTGTATAGTTGGCCAATCAAATATTAGTTATGCGTTCACTACCACTGTCAACCATAGCAGCTCTCATGATGCTAGCTATTCTGATCAGCTTATCATATCAACCATGAAGCCTCTTTTAACCCCTTCACAATAATGTACAGAGGAGTTTTTATGTTTTAATACTGATAGACATATTGTGAACGGACATATAGGGTCCATGTGAGATACCATATTTTTCAAATATTAGTTAAGCGTATATTTCAACATTTTGCTCCTTCACAGATTTATTTTACATTATTTTTTTTATTTTGCTTAAGGATCGTGTACAGAGGAGTTTTTATGTTTTAATACTGATAGACATATTGTGAACGGACATATAGGGTCCATGTGAGACATGTCTGGACAAGTCCGGGCATGTCTGGGCATGCCTGGACAAGTCCTGGTCACGGGACAGCCGTGGAAAAAACAATACTGAAATTCAAAAACTATGTGCTGGCCGTTAACACGCGCACAGTCATCTAGAAAATATTGAGCAAGTTGCTTCACAAACCCTCTCAAGGCATGTTGAATGTTAACGTTCCCGCTATGAGCTACACACATGACCAACTGTATAGCCTGGGATGCGTAGCGTTCTTGCAGCGCAAGCCTATTTTTAAATACGCTAAGACCATCAGATATAAAAGACAGGCATGTTGAGACGTGTCCCGGCCTATTTTGGTACATACCCACTCCTATGCAGCGATATTGAGTACCGTTCAACAAAAAATCAGGTACAAACTTTTTAACATACCTGTGTTTCGGACCCTCAGACCATGCCAGAAGCACTCTGTGCCATGTACTCTAACTCATAATATTCGATTTTGATCAGCATTCAACAAAAAATTGGGTGCTAACTTTTTACCATACCTGTGTTTCTATAACGAATACACGGACCCCTACAGCGCATCCCAATAGTGTAGTTTAATGTAGGGGGCAAACAGATTATCGCTGGTGCTTGGAAAATACCACATTTCATAGATGGTGCTGATCCGCTGAATCATTTTTAAACATTTCACGCCACTCATGCACCCACAGCACACTTATGCTGTACCAGCACCGCTGCAGCTAGCGCTTTTTAGCTAAAAAAGACCCTTATTTGCATCATTTTCATTATAGTACGACTGGTACATACCCACTCCTATGCAACGATACTGAGTAGCGTTCAACAAAAATCAGGTACAAACTTTTTAACATACCTGTGTTTCGGGCGCTCATGCCATACCAGAAGCACTCTGTGCCATGTACCATAGCCCATAATAATCGATCTTGATCAGTATTCAACAAAAAATTGGGTGCAAACTTTTTTTAGCATAGCTGTGTTTCTGACTCCCATGTCGTACCAGAAAGACCTATTTTGGCACAGGCCTACACCTATGCAGCGGTTTTGACCACTACTCAACAAAAATGGCTACAAACTTTTTAACATATCTGTGTTTCGGACTATCATGTCATAGCAGAAGCACCCTGTGCCATGTACTCTAGACCATAATATTCGTTTTTGATCACCATTCAACAAAAAATTGAGGCATGTTGAGACGTGTCCCGGCCTATTTTGGCACATGACAAATGTTTCTGACTATCATGTCATAGCAGAAGCACCCTGTGCCATGTACTCTAGACCATAATATTCGTTTTTGATCACCATTCAACAAAAAATTGAGGCATGTTGAGACGTGTCCCGGCCTATTTTGGCACATGACAAATGTTTCTGACTCTCATGTCATACCAGAAGCACCCTGTGCCCTGTACTCTAGACCATAATATTTCACATCGGGTATGGGAACTACATAGATTTGTTTTCTCAGGTATTTAAAAAGTGGGTGCTAACTTTTTACCATACCTGTGTTTCTATAGCGAATACACGGACCCCTACAGCGCATCCCTATAGTGTAGTTTAATGTAGGGGGCAAACAGATTATCGCTGGTGCTTGGAAAATACCACATTTCATAGATGGTGCTGATCCGCTGAATCATTTTTAAACATTTCACGCCACTCATGCACCCACAGCACACTTATGCTGTACCAGCACCGCTGCAGCTAGCGCTTTTTAGCTAAAAAAGACCCTTATTTGCATCATTTTCATTATAGTACGACTGGTACATACCCACTCCTATGCAACGATACTGAGTAGCGTTCAACAAAAATCAGGTACAAACTTTTTAACATACCTGTGTTTCGGGCGCTCATGCCATACCAGAAGCACTCTGTGCCATGTACCATAGCCCATAATAATCGATCTTGATCAGTATTCAACAAAAAATTGGGTGCAAACTTTTTTTAGCATAGCTGTGTTTCTGACTCCCATGTCGTACCAGAAAGACCTATTTTGGCACAGGCCTACACCTATGCAGCGGTTTTGACCACTACTCAACAAAAATGGCTACAAACTTTTTAACATATCTGTGTTTCGGACTATCATGTCATAGCAGAAGCACCCTGTGCCATGTACTCTAGACCATAATATTCGTTTTTGATCACCATTCAACAAAGAATTGCGGCATGTTGAGACGTGTCCCGGCCTATTTTGGCACATGACAAATGTTTCTGACTCTCATGTCATACCAGAAGAACCCTGTGCCATGTACTCTAGACCATAATATTCCACATCGGGTATGGGAACTACATAGCATTGTTTTCTCAGGTATTTAAAAAAGTGTGGAAAACTGAAAATCCCGCGACCTGTGGTAATTTAGTGAGAACCATATAGACAAATCGGGTATCGTCACACACGAGACCACGACACCTCGGGCTATCACATTTACCATTAGTTTTCAAAAATCAGCTCCTTAACAATAAAGTAAGAATCGTAGTGTCCTGCATTGTGGTCTATAAATGTATAGTTTGAAAATTTACCGTTGCTAAAGAACAGTAAAAAGTCGTGCGTACAACTATCAACCCCAAAACTCTCACCACTATCACAAACATCTATAAATGTATAGTTTGAAAATTTACAGTTGCTAAAGAACAGTAAAAAGTCGTGCGTACAACTATCAACCCCAAAACTCTCACCACTATCACAAACACTATTGCCTACAGAGGCGGCCAGCGAGAATTTCCGTATGTGTGTATCAAGATGCTCCCTGCTATGACCGAATGTTTGCTCGTGGATGCTGGCATTTCCAGTGACATCATAGTTGTGTAAATGCGCAGGGGCACGTGTATCGATCCCCTAGGGTGTAATGCGTGATCATTTTAATTATTTTTCAATTCATAACCACACGTTCTCAGGCAGACAGGTTTATTTCACAGAAGTTGACTGTACAGTTGCATAATCTTTGTTTAAAATCATACATTTGCATAATTTTGTTTAAAATCGCACAGCTCTGCAATAATGTCGGGTGTTGGACATGCACTTATCAGTCTTTCATACATGTCGCAGAAAGATTTTAGTCTGTTCTGCGAGAGTTTATTATGCACGTACTGTGCAGACATGTCAAGAAACATTTTGGTGTGTTCACCAGTCCATACGGGTGTTGGTGTGTAAGGCGATCGACCATCATCCTTCTGCTTCTTACTTACACGCCGGCGCGATACCGCGCGTTTCTTTGGTGCTAATGCATCGGCTGAATTGGCAGCTGCTGCTTCCGCGTTGCTATTTGCAGATTCTGTAGCTTGACACAGACGTATATTCTTAAGCCGACTACTCTCAGCATTCCCGGGGTGCTCGGTTGGCGCGTCGTTTTCTTCACGATCTGCGACACACCCGTGTGAAAGAGGCTCCGTTCTCACCTCCGTTCTGTTCTCAAATCCATAATTGCGCTGCTGCAAAACTCGCGAATGACGATCCTCCGTAACTAAAGAAAAGATACGTGGTGTAGTTAACCGCTAAGTGGGGGAGATATAGGAAGAGCTACATGAGCCACTTTACTCTGATTCAACGCGATATTTGTAAAGCTACTAGCACCGATTATCTGTGAAACCGATGCATGATTGTTTGTATAAGTACACTATAGAGCGGCCTAGACATATATACTTACAAGTATGCCCCGGGTGCTGGTCTACAGAGAATGCTGAATTAACAGACATCTCGCTGCTGGGGCGCCGCCGTATGGGGCTGTTTTCTCCCTCAAACTGCAACCTCACGGGCGATACTTTAGCAGCTGTAAATAAAATATAGCATACATGAATGCGCACAACACATTCACAAAGCTAATACAGGGTAATGATGGTTGGGGGTTCTGTCGTGAAATATTACTTCTACAATATTGCATCAACGCGGTTAGCCGCCATGATCCCTCTGTAAAACATGAATGGGATGTTTTTTCTGCCCCTAGCATGGGGGCAGTGACAGAGGGCGTGTTCTCTCTGCTAGCCCTAATAAATACGGGTAGCTCACAAGCAATACAGTTCGCACTTGTTCACAACTCACAGACCACAACTCCGATCTGAACAGGACTAGAGTGAGTATTTTTACGGATTTCGTTTCAATTATATTTAAGTTTGTGTAGTATTTGTATTAACAGGTTAGCCGTGTTTTCATACTTGATCTTTATTTGCTTTAATTCAATAGCGGACCCTTTTTTATTCAAGATGGAGGCCAGATATTCTCGCGGTCAATATACTGCTATGCTTTCACCAGAACAATCGGGTAAGTTTTACACAGTATATAGGGTACTCCGCAATGTCTCGGGATGTCTGAGTCTGCGCTTTGTATATATAAGTGATATATTTCATTCTTTCTTATTTAAGAAGTGGGAGTCCATTCAGACTACTCCTACGAGAACCGGTTCATTACGCAGAACCTGTTAGAGGAAGGCAACTCTACTAGCGGGCGACGAGCCTCAAGCTCTCACCAGTCTGTCACAGGCAAGAAACCTATAGCTATATCATATGTTTTAAACCTATGTATCTAGACGTGTAAACGTGGTAGCTGTAAATTTATAACGCCTACTATTAATATTAATAATTAATATAGACTGCCGCTAAAATCCATACAGTTAATTTTATTTTAGCTGACTGGGTCGTTAGCTAGACATGTTTTAATAATATAAACATTTTCTCATACAGATACAGCTGTAGCGGACTGGGCGGTTGGAAACCCTGTGGCGACTGAGCCGCTCGAGCATCGCGATTCCGATGTTGAGATCGTGGAGGATCCCCAGGATTCAGATGTCGAGTTCGTCGAACTGGACTATAATCCTCCCAACGCTCCTAAAAGATGGGGTGATTCGCTAAGCACACGGCTCTGGAATAGAAAAGGTAGCGGGTCCTTGAAACCCGGGTGATATGTGTGTTTGTATCCTCTGTACCCTGTGACCCCACCGATAACTAGTGGATATATTTTATTTACGCGGGTTACGATAGCTTTGCGAATTTAGCTTTGTGCGTGTGGCCCGCGTAGATATCATTTCTGTGGCGAGTAATAGTTATATTTTATTTACAGATGTTAAACTAACGAGCAGGAGGCTGCAGCTTGAAAAAGAAAACACACCCATACGAAAACGCCCGAGCACCTCCACACCGTTTAATTCACCAATCTCTGAACTACACTACACGTCTCATACTTGTAAGCATATATGTCTACGCATCTCTATAGTGTACTTATACACGCAGATAAAAATTTCTGCGGTAACTAGTAGATATATTTTATTTACGTGTGTCAAGTTAGCTTTGTGAATGTGTTGTGCGCATTCATGTATGCTATATTTTATTTACAGCTGCTAAAGTATCGCCCGTGAGGTTGCAGTTTGAGGGAGAAAACAGCCCCATACGGCGGCGCCCCAGCAGCGAGATGTCTGTTAATTCAGCATTCTCTGTAGACCAGCACCCGGGGCATACTTGTAAGTATATATGTCTAGGCCGCTCTATAGTGTACTTATACAAACAATCATGCATCGGTTTCACAGATAATCGGTGCTGGTAGCTTTACAAATATCGCGTTGAATCAGAGTAAAGTGGCTCATGTAGCTCTTCCTATATCTCCCCCACTTAGCGGTTAACTACACCACGTATCTTTTCTTTAGTTACGGAGGATCGTCATTCGCGAGTTTTGCAGCAGCGCAATTATGGATTTGAGAACAGAACGGAGGTGAGAACGGAGCCTCTTTCACACGGGTGTGTCGCAGATCGTGAAGAAAACGACGCGCCAACCGAGCACCCCGGGAATGCTGAGAGTAGTCGGCTTAAGAATATACGTCTGTGTCAAGCTACAGAATCTGCAAATAGCAACGCGGAAGCAGCAGCTGCCAATTCAGCCGATGCATTAGCACCAAAGAAACGCGCGGTATCGCGCCGGCGTGTAAGTAAGAAGCAGAAGGATGATGGTCGATCGCCTTACACACCAACACCCGTATGGACTGGTGAACACACCAAAATGTTTCTTGACATGTCTGCACAGTACGTGCATAATAAACTCTCGCAGAACAGACTAAAATCTTTCTGCGACATGTATGAAAGACTGATAAGTGCATGTCCAACACCCGACATTATTGCAGAGCTGTGCGATTTTAAACAAAATTATGCAAATGTATGATTTTAAACAAAGATTATGCAACTGTACAGTCAACTTCTGTGAAATAAACCTGTCTGCCTGAGAACGTGTGGTTATGAATTGAAAAATAATTAAAATGATCACGCATTACACCCTAGGGGATCGATACACGTGCCCCTGCGCATTTACACAACTATGATGTCACTGGAAATGCCAGCATCCACGAGCAAACATTCGGTCATAGCAGGGAGCATCTTGATACACACATACGGAAATTCTCGCTGGGCGCCTCTAGGCAATAGTGTTTGTGATAGTGGTGAGAGTTTTGGGGTTGATAGTTGTACGCACGACTTTTTACTGTTCTTTAGCAACGGTAAATTTTCAAACTATACATTTATAGACCACAATGCAGGACACTACGATTCTTACTTTATTGTTAAGGAGCTGATTTTTGAAAACTAATGGTAAATGTGATAGCCCGAGGTGTCGTGGTCTCGTGTGTGACGATACCCGATTTGTCTATATGGTTCTCACTAAATTACCACAGGTCGCGGGATTTTCAGTTTTCCACACTTTTTTAAATACCTGAGAAAACAATGCTATGTAGTTCCCATACCCGATGTGGAATATTATGGTCTAGAGTACATGGCACAGGGTTCTTCTGGTATGACATGAGAGTCAGAAACATTTGTCATGTGCCAAAATAGGCCGGGACACGTCTCAACATGCCGCAATTTTTTGTTGAATGGTGATCAAAAACGAATATTATGGTCTAGAGTACATGGCACAGGGTGCTTCTACTATGACATGATAGTCCGAAACACAGATATGTTAAAAAGTTTGTAGCCATTTTTGTTGAGTAGTGGTCAAAACCGCTGCATAGGTGTAGGCCTGTGCCAAAATAGGTCTTTCTGGTACGACATGGGAGTCAGAAACACAGCTATGCTAAAAAAAGTTTGCACCCAATTTTTTGTTGAATACTGATCAAGATCGATTATTATGGGCTATGGTACATGGCACAGAGTGCTTCTGGTATGGCATGAGCGCCCGAAACACAGGTATGTTAAAAAGTTTGTACCTGATTTTTGTTGAACGCTACTCAGTATCGTTGCATAGGAGTGGGTATGTACCAGTCGTACTTTAATGAAAATGATGCAAATAAGGGTCTTTTTTAGCTAAAAAGCGCTAGCTGCAGCGGTGCTGGTACAGCATAAGTGTGCTGTGGGTGCATGAGTGGCGTGAAATGTTTAAAAATGATTCAGCGGATCAGCACCATCTATGAAATGTGGTATTTTCCAAGCACCAGCGATAATCTGTTTGCCCCCTACATTAAACTACACTATAGGGATGCGCTGTAGGGGTCCGTGTATTCGCTATAGAAACACAGGTATGCTAAAAAGTTAGCACCCACTTTTTAAATACCTGAGAAAACAAAGCTATGTAGTTCCCATACCCGATGTGAAATATTATGGTCTAGAGTACAGGGCACAGGGTGCTTCTGGTATGACATGAGAGTCAGAAACATTTGTCATGTGCCAAAATAGGCCGGGACACGTCTCAACATGCCTCAATTTTTTGTTGAATGGTGATCAAAAACGAATATTATGGTCTAGAGTACATGGCACAGGGTGCTTCTGCTATGACATGATAGTCAGAAACATTTGTCATGTGCCAAAATAGGCCGGGACACGTCTCAACATGCCTCAATTTTTTGTTGAATGGTGATCAAAAACGAATATTATGGTCTAGAGTACATGGCACAGGGTGCTTCTGCTATGACATGATAGTCCGAAACACAGATATGTTAAAAAGTTTGTAGCCATTTTTGTTGAGTAGTGGTCAAAACCGCTGCATAGGTGTAGGCCTGTGCCAAAATAGGTCTTTCTGGTACGACATGGGAGTCAGAAACACAGCTATGCTAAAAAAAGTTTGCACCCAATTTTTTGTTGAATACTGATCAAGATCGATTATTATGGGCTATGGTACATGGCACAGAGTGCTTCTGGTATGGCATGAGCGCCCGAAACACAGGTATGTTAAAAAGTTTGTACCTGATTTTTGTTGAACGCTACTCAGTATCGTTGCATAGGAGTGGGTATGTACCAGTCGTACTATAATGAAAATTATGCAAATAAGGGTCTTTTTTAGCTAAAAAGCGCTAGCTGCAGCGGTGCTGGTACAGCATAAGTGTGCTGTGGGTGCATGAGTGGCGTGAAATGTTTAAAAATGATTCAGCGGATCAGCACCATCTATGAAATGTGGTATTTTCCAAGCACCAGCGATAATCTGTTTGCCCCCTACATTAAACTACACTATTGGGATGCGCTGTAGGGTCCGTGTATTCGTTATAGAAACACAGGTATGGTAAAAAGTTAGCACCCAATTTTTTGTTGAATGCTGATCAAAATCGAATATTATGAGTTAGAGTACATGGCACAGAGTGCTTCTGGCATGGTCTGAGGGTCCGAAACACAGGTATGTTAAAAAGTTTGTACCTGATTTTTTGTTGAACGGTACTCAATATCGCTGCATAGGAGTGGGTATGTACCAAAATAGGCCGGGACACGTCTCAACATGCCTGTCTTTTATATCTGATGGTCTTAGCATCTTTAAAAATAGGCTTGCGCTGCAAGAACGCTACGCATCCCAGGCTATACAGTTGGTCATGTGTGTGTGTAGCCCTGGTGTTAGGCACACACAGTACCCTGGAGAGTGTGTGGCGAGACAGCAGTTTAATGCTAAATATCCATTCACTCAACATAGACTAGACACACCCTTAGGGTAGTGCAGTTTACTCTTGAGGGAGTGGTCAAGGTGTATGTGTTAGAGTGATTAAGTCTGTGTCTGGACTTCAGAGAGAGAAGACGTCTGGAGGGAGGAAGCAGTCCAGATTGCTCTATCATCAGTTCGGAAAGTGGAGTCTAGTACAGGTGTTTAATTCACCTCAGCCTAGTCAGAGCTGTACCTCATCAGAATACACTGGAAGGAAAGAAGAAGTTTAGTGCAGAAAGTCTTCAGTATCCTGTCTAAAGGACGGTGTAAGGTTCAGAGACGTGCTCCTGCCTATTGATAACTGAGCATCTGTAACTAACTTTGAAGTGAAGGAAAAGAAAGAAGTGACTGCTCGACCCTTGGCTAGTGTGAGTGCTTATGTTACCAGCGAGGACAAGGCGAAAGGCACAGTGGTTTATTGGAATAGTGCTTACGGATTGAAGAAGTCCTGCACATTGCAACCGGTCACTGGGGACCGAAGGATCACTATTAGCTTCAAGCATAGTGGTAAGAAAACCAGGAATTTACCGGACCTTAGGTCGCGGCAAACAAGCCCCATATAGTCAGTACGTAACTGGGGTCAGGGGGAGTGAAGACTTTGAGTCAGTGCACGACAAGATAAGAATTCAGCTCTCTCGCAGGAAGGCTCCTAACACAAAACTGACTGGGCGGTACAGCTATAGATTAGCTGGAGTTATTGAGGGAACTACGCTTCAGGCTGGTTGTACTCATTGTATTGGAAGTAAAGGAGGCCCCTAACTTGTCCAGCTGCTGTCTCAAGATACACTCTCCTTGGATCAGCCTCCCTGGGACCTGCCTGAACATCTTACAAGTAAAGGTATGGAAAGACGCTGACCGTGTGAGACTGTGTTATTTATCTGCACCCGACTTCACTAACTTCATAGACTTTGAGGGACCAGTCCCACCTGTAGGGGACCCGACATCTAGCTGCCTCACCATCCCCTCGGAGATCTACAGCAGCGCTGGTACAAATTACCAGAAGACTACAGGTGGCGTCACGAACTGTATATAAATCTATCCCCTGTAAATATATCCCTAACATACGCCAGACCGCCCGGGCCACAGACCGAGCCACAGCTACCTGTGACAAACCCCATAGACTTCTACGGGCTCGGCTCTGAGTACCCCATTGCCCTGGTAACCCACAATTGTGGTGGCGGGTCGACACAAAAATTTGGCGTCACGAACAGGATGCGAAACTCGCGGAATTGCGAGCCCTGTGTGCCTAAGGAATTGTTTTTGTGAAAAAGGACTGTTTGCACTTTTGGCGCCAAAATCGCCATTTTTGTCGCCATATTCGCGCCCTCAGGCGCTGGAGAAGAAGGTGGGCGTACCTTCGTGGGCGTCTACCCCCCAGTGGCGCGAAGAAAATGCCTGCCCTCTCAAAGTGCTATTACAACATGCGATCCTGCCCTACAGCAAAGGAGGTCCGCCTCCTCTTCACCTTCCCTGCGAGGAGGAGGAGACGCAAACCCCACCTCCACGGAAGAGACCGGATGTCTCCGCAGAAAGAAGAAAGAATCTTCTGGAACATCATGGAAGCAGGACGTGTGCAGCCGAGCAGGGAAGCGGAGGAAGGCAGGCCCCGTGCCCCAGCCAAGCTGCCACCAGCACCGGAGTTATCCGTGGTCCTGCACCTGCAACAGGCGTTGCTAGAGATTCAAGAAGAAAATGCACGCCTGAAGAAGATGGTCCAGTACCAACCTGGCTTTGAAGAGATCGAGAGACGCCGGCGTGCCCTGGAGCGGCGGAGGCTGTGGGACGCGGTGGTCTCTCCCCTCGGCGGCCCCCCACGATTCCAGTTGCCGAGGATTCTGCTGCCCGGGGCGGGGGAGCGACCGGAGGCTGCCCCCGAGGGTGCCGGTCCTGGTCCCACCGGTGAAGCGGTGGAGGCGAGGGAGGTTGAGGGGGTGTCGCCGGTTCCGGGGCGCCCGCCCGGCCAGGAGGCCGCGGCGGATGGTCGGTCCCCGGCGGGGACACCGGAGGGGTCCTGTCCGTCACTACCAGACGTGGACTGGGACGAGATGGCGCGCCTGGATGACGTCGCCTACACCGCCCAGTGGGAATATGAGTGGCAGCGTCGTGAGGAGAAGCAGAAACGCCAGCAGGAGGAAGAGCGGGAAGCTCAGCGGAACCGTCAGCGACAACATGCAGAGCTGATCGCGGACAAAGAGAGTGTCCGGAGAGAGAAAGGTACCCTGAGGGAACCGCGGCGGCAGGGGTGTGTGACTGAGTTCCAGCTCCGGAAGGGCTGGGGCTTCATCCGTGAACCGGGCCTCTACCCAAGGGTCTTTGTCAGCAGGCGTGACGTAGAATCCCACCTACCGCAAGGCCATCCCGGGAGGGACTTAGTAAATGGAGACCTCGTCACGTACACACGGCATTGGGGAATGAAGGGATGGTATGCCCTTAACGTCACCATCGTCCGTGACCCCGTCCCCGACGCAGGTAACGTCATCACTACCGCAGCGTCCCCGTCTCCAGCTCAAGCAGTATCCGGCCGTGCCCCAGCATCGCCCCCTGCAAGTACATCGCAAATTCAAGCCACCTCTACATCGCAACATGCGACCCAGTCTCAATCGCAATCCATGACACGGTCCATATCGTTAACTGTGATTGAAACGCAATCGGTGTCACGTGAGGAGAATGTACCCGTTGCGCCCCTAGAGGTTCGCACGAGAACTGTGGCGACCCAGACCCTAATCGCAGCGCATGATTTGTTAGTCCTGGGATCTAGGGCCCATTGCATTGTTCCAGCCCCCGGGGTGGAAAGTGTATTAGATGAAAATGAATAAATAGTAAAGAAACGAATCGGTGGGATCCATATCGGGTCTACCATAAGTAAAAAGTTTGAGAATGTTTTATAAAGTTTTGCATATATATTTTGCTAACCGTAGAATGCCCGGCTGGGTAACCAGAAAAAGTTTTGCACTTTAGTATAATAATGTGATATTATATCTGCGTATTTGGTTTTACAATGGACTTTGAGGTTGAGGACTGTGCTAACCCAGAACATACTTGTACATAGTTGCGCTTCGGTGCTGTGTAGCCCTGGTACACAATACCAGGAGGATGAGTGGAGAGGTAACAGTTAAGGTCTCTTCATGACATCGTGTACACTTCTGACACACCCAGCAGGGGTGTGGAAGGGAGTGATTTAGTCAGTCAGTGTCCGGACTTCAGAGTGAGAAGTCAGTTTCCTGTCCTTGGACAGAGTAGACGTGTCCAGTTTAAGTCTATCATCAGTTCAGAAAGTGGAGTCTGGTGTAGGTGTCTGTATACACCTTAGTCTAGTCAGAGCTGTGCCCCACTGGAAGAAAGACTGAACTATCTATTAAGAGACAAGCAAGGCGAAGGGCAAAGTGGAAGGAAGGTAATTGGAGAAGTGCTTTTGACTTGGAAAAGTCCTGCACGTTGCAACCGGTTACTGGGGACCGAAGGATCACTATTGTACAGCATAGTGAAGAGAAAACCAGGAATCTACCGGACCCTAGGTCGCGGCAGACAAGCCCCTTTATAGTCAGAACGTAGCTGGAGTCAGGGGGTGTGAAGACTTTGAGTTGTGCACGACAAGAAAAGGATTCAGCTCCCTCGCAGGAAGGCTTCTAACACAAATTTGACTGGGCAGAACAGCTAAAGACTAGCTGGAATCATAGAGAGGATTACGCTTCAGGCTGGTCGTACTCAGCTTCATTGGAAAGTAAAGGAGGCCCCTAACTTGCTTATCTGTTGCCTCAAAGCTCATCCTCCATCAACCCCATCAGCCTCCCTGGGACCTGCCTTATCATCCTGCAAGTAAAGGTATGGAAAGACGTTGACGGTGTGAGACTGAGTTATTATTGCATGCCTGCACAATCCTCACCTAACTACCGACCTGAGGAAGAGTCCCACCTGTAGGGACCCGACATCTAGCTGCATCACCATCCCCTCAGAGATCTATAGCAGCGCTGGTACAAATTACCAGAATACTACAGGTGGCGTCACGAACTGTACATACATCAATCCCCTGTAAATATATCCCCAACATACGCCAGACCGCCCGGGCCACAGACCGAGCCACAGCTACCTGTGACAATCCCCATAGACTTCTACGGGCTCGGCTCTGAGTACCCCATTGCCCTGGTAACCCACAATTGTGGTGGCGGGTCGACACAAAAACTTGGCGTCACGAACAGGATACGAAACTTGCAGCATTGCGAGCCCTGTGTGCCTGTGGATTGTTTTTGTGAAAAAGGACTGTTTGCTATTTTTGGCGCTAAAATCCCCATTTTGCCGCCATATTCGCGCCCTCAGGCGCTGGAGAAGAAGGTGGGCGGACCTGAAAAAGCGCGCAAAGTCTTGGACACGCCCCCAACCTGCACCCCAAACCGCATCGCAAACTGCATAGCAATCTGCATCGCAAACCGCATCGCAAACTGCATAGCAATCTGCATCGCAAACCGCATAGCGAACTGCATAGCAATCTGCATCGCAAACCGCATAGCGAACTGCATAGCAATCTGCACCGCAAACCGCATCGCAATCCGCATAGCAAACTGCATCACAATCTGCATTGCAATCCGCATAGCAAATTGCATCGCAAAATAGAGCGGCAGGTCCTGCGACGAAGGTCCTGTTCCCACTGCGGTGCCTGTGAAGTAGCAGCATCTGAAACCGGTAGGCTCCGTTTAACCAAGGGGGCGCTAAGATGTCACAACAACCGGCTGACAGTGCGGCCCCGGTCGGAGTCCCCAATCCCGCACCGTCTGGTATTGTAGCGCCAGATGGGGGCGCAGGCCCTGCACCCAGTCCGGTAGTCCCGATCATGCCACTAACGCTCCCATATATGCCTGGGGCGAAATGGCTTCCCCAATACAGCGGTGGGCCAGGCACATTAGCAGGCTTCAAGCGGAAGTTATGCAGCATCCTAGAAATGTACTCCATGCCTGAGAGACAAAAAGCTGCTGTGCTAATAGGGCAGCTAACTGGCGCTGCTGAGAGGGAAGTGGAGACTTGGGATACCGTTGATCAGGAGTCGGTACCTGCGATCTTCCTTAAGCTACATGCCATATTTGAAGACCGCACAGAAACGGATCTCCGGATGGCCTTCTATCACTGTTCACAACAGCCAGGTGACAGCATCCGGGACTATGCTTGCCGACTACAGGGAGCCCTGAGAGCCCTCAAGCAAATTAACAATTTAAATGCTATCGACGAGAATAGAATGCTGAAAGAACAATTTATACAGGGATTGAGATCCCCAGAGGAACGCAGAACTGTAAATTGGTGGTCCTTAGATCATCCGGATGCTACCTTTGATGCCCTAAAGGACATGGCAATAAAAGGGCTGCGGCCCCTGGGCAAACCTGAGGTGTCCACCCAACATCATCAGGGTGAAGTCACTCTGGAACCGGCAGTAACCCCCTGTTCCCCGCTAGTGGCAGAAACCAAAACGCAGGTGACACCTCCTAGTGAATTGGACTGTCTGCGCTCAGAGGTGCGCCAGCTGACTAAAAATCTGGCCGCTGTGATGAGTGCCCTACAGCTGCGGAAAGAGGAGGAAGGGAAGATCTTGTTAGCTGACTGCCCGGAGGATGTTCCGTGGATGCACCGGAGAAGAAAGAAGACGTCGCCCCCCCGGAGGAGGACAACGCCACCCCCAGGAGCAACCTCTGATCAACACCCTTCTCGTCGAGAGATCATCTGTTTACCGCTGCAACCGGAAAGGTCATCTGTCTACACAGTGTCCTTTAAACGGGCAGAACCTGGGTCCAAGGGCCAACACCCAGGAGAATACCCGTCAGGCCCCCTAGACTGGAACCGCAGGTATGTGGGCGGGCGACCCTACCTGTCTATTATTCTAGATGGTATTGCTGTTCCAGCATTGTTAGACACTGGGTCCCAGGTGACCCTAATACCTGATGCTCTATATACCAAGTACTGGTCAATGGACAGTCTTAAACCTCCGAGCCTTGACTTTACTGTGTATGCTTCGAATGGTCTTCCTGTAGAAGTACTCGGAACAAAATGTGTAGATGTAAAGGTGGGCAGAGAGGAGTTGAAAGACCAAGGGCTTCTGGTAGTAAAGACTGTAAATGAGGAGAACGGTTTAAATATCATTTTGGGTACTAACATTATCGGTAATTGTTTGGGAGAAGTTGTGTTCTTGCTCCAACAGCTCGCTGAGATTGCCCGACCAAGGCAGAGAGGAGTAATCCAAAGAGAGATCCGGGCCCTGGTGTGTCAGCAGCAAGCGAAGCTTACCGACGGCGAAATTGGTAATGTACGGGTCACTGACTCAGATCCTATTGTGATACCCCCAATGAGTGAAATGATCATTTGGTGCAGGGCAGCCATAGGTCTGAGGGGACAGAATTACCAAGCTGTAGTAGAACCCCACCATTCAGAACATAGACCTACACTTATGACTGCTAGGGGAGTAGTAGAAGTGGTGAATGGAAGAGTACCGGTACGGCTTCTCAATTGGGGAGATGATGAGGTAAATTTACCCCGTTATGCAACCATTGCTAAACTTCATGCTGTTGATAATAATTATATTCTCCGGCTGAGTCCTTAGACTCCTGTCAAATAGAGGAGGACAATGACCCAGCAACCCAGGTGGCGGAATGGTGTCAGCAACTCCATGTTGGGACGGACACCACTCCCGCTCACCAGAAGCAAGGGGTATTACGGGTGGTGCAAGAGTACGCCCAAGTGTTTAGCAAAAATCCACTTGATTTTGGGACAATAAGGGAGTACAACATCATATCCCTACAGGCAGTCATCCTCCCATCAAAGAGCGGTATAGGCCCATACCTCCAGCTCATTATCAGAAGGCTAAAGAAATGTTGAATGATATGAAGAAAGCATGGGGTGATAAGGGATAGTTGTAGTCCTGGGCAGCCCCTCTAGTTCTGGTTAAAAAGAAAGATGGTAGTATGAGAATGTGTGTGGATTACAGGCAGGTGAACCGCATAACACACAAGGATGCATACCCGCTACCACGCATAGAGGAATCATTAGCTGCTCTGAAAACGGCTAACTACTTTTCTACCCTTGATCTGACTAGTGGTTACTGGCAAGTGGCTGTGGCTGAGGAGGATCGTGAGAAAACGGCTTTCACCACCCCAATGGGGCTCTGTGAGTTCGACAGAATGCCGTTTGGGCTCAGTAGTGCCCCAGGAACATTTCAGAGAGTGATGGAAAACTGTCTGGGACATCTCAATTTTGAAACCGTGCTGCTATACCTAGACGACGTTATCGTGTATTCCAAGACATATGAGGACCATCTGAAGCACCTGGCAGAAGTATTCGAGTCCCTGTCCAGGTACGGGATGAAATTAAAACCCTCAAAATGCCATCTACTCAAACAGAAGGTACAATACTTGGGGCACATCGTCAGTTCGGAAGGAGTAGCGCCAGACCCAGAGAAAGTCACTGCCATCCAGAAGTGGCCGGAGCCGAAGAACCTTAAGGAAGTGCGACAGTTCCTTGGATTAACGGGTTACTACAGAAGGTTCGTGAAAGATTACACGAAGAAGGCGGCTCCTTTACAGGACCTCCTGGTAGGACAATCTTTAAAGAGCAGAAACCCTCCCTTTAATTGGGGTAAGGAACAGGCTGAAGCATTCCAAAAGATGAAAGAGATCCTGACAGGTGATGAGATCTTAACCTATCCTGATTACAGCCAACCGTTCCTGTTGTACACCGACGCCAGTAATGAAGGGTTGGGAGCCGTTCTCAGTCAGAAGCAGAATGGACAAGAAAAAGTCATCGCATATGCTAGCAGAAAACTCAGGCCAACTGAAAGGAATCCGGAAAATTATAGCAGCTTCAAGCTAGAGTTTCTGGCGCTGGTCTGGGCCATTACTGAAAGATTTAAGCACTATCTGGCCTCCAATAAGTTCACGGCGTACACAGACAACAACCCGTTAACGCACCTGGAAACCGCCAAGCTGGGTGCCATGGAGCAGCGATGGATGGCTCGGTTGTCCAATTACCAGTTTACTATCAAGTACCGGGCAGGTCGAAAGAATGCTAATGCTGATGCGTTGTCCCGAATGCCGCATGACTCTGATACGGAAGAAGAATCGGACGACCTGGAAGAAATTGAGCTACCTGCGTTCCATCGAAATGGGGTAGTCACGAGCATCAAGTCCACAGAAAGCAGTATGGTGCAACATTAATCCTTTACCCCATCATAGTTGGAAAGAGACTCAGGACAGTGATCCAGTGGTCAGCCGCATCAAGGAGTTGTTAAAACAGGAAGGCTCCTCTCTGGAAAAGGATGCACCTATGTCAGCCAAGCTCCTGTGGAACGAGAAAAGCAGGTTGTTCCTATTACCGTGAGAAGTTGTGCAGAAGATACGTCAACCCCAGAACCCATGAGATGGTCTGGCAAATAGTGGTCCCCAAGGCAGACGTCCCAATGGTGTTGGAAGCGTACCACGATCAAGCAGGACACTTTGGCTGGAGGAAGCTGGAGACCCTGTTGAGATGCGGTTCTACTGGGTAGGGATGCGCAGCTCTGTCGAGAGGTGGTGTCGGAACTGTGGACCCTGTGGTCTCAGAAGAAAGGACTACGGTAGTCAAAAGGCCCCCTGCAACCTATCGGACGACTCGTCCCTGGAGATTGTGGCCCTGGACCACGTCAAACTGTCGCCGAGTAGATCTGGATACTCATACGCCTTGACCATGGTGGACCATTACTCCAGATTTCTGGTAGTCGTTCCAGTGAAAGACCAGACCGCAGTGACGGCCGCGAAGACCTTTCAAGCAAGCTTCTGCAGACCGCATGGGTATCCCGAGCAAGTCTTAACCGATCAGGGACCTGCTTTCGAAGCTGATTTATTCAAGGAATTCTGTCATATGTACGGGTGCAAGAAAATAAGAACAACACATATCACCCTCAAACCAACGGTCTTTGTGAAAAGATGAACCATATTGTCCTTGACTTGTTGAGATCCATACCGTTGGAAGACAGGAATCGATGGCCGGATTTACTACTGATTTGGTTGATTTGTACAACCATATACCTGTAAGCTCAACTAACTGCACTCCAGCCTATCTTATGAGAGCAAGGCCCGGAAAACTACCAATGGATCTAGAACTTGGAGTGGTAGAACCGGAGGCAGACGACGCTGTTGAGAACTGGGACGTCAATCGGCAAGAGCAATACAGAAGAGTACAAATCTGTGTGGAGGAAAGTCTTAATAAGGCACGGGAGAAACAGGAAGATGTTTACAACCGAAATGCTCCTGCCAAGCCTCTGATGCCTGGAGAGGTAGTATTAAAAAGAAAAAGAAAGATGCATAAACTGGATAATCAGTGGGAGCAAGAACCCTACGTCATACAAGATTCTAAATACGACAACAGAAAAGTTTGTGTCGTCAGTAAAGACGGAGGAAGAACAACGACCACTGTGTCCAGAGATCATTTGAAGTTGTGTCCCGAACACTTAAAGAGTTGTGAAAAAACCTGTCCTCAATCAAAGAGAAAGAAAGGAAGAGGTCCTACACACCGATCTGGGAGATTTTCCTGCGGATTGGCCCCGACTGGGAGATGCGTGATAATTCCAGTGTTGCAGTTTTATCAGCCACAAGAGGAAGTTCTACTCCATTGTGCCTGTGGTGCCAGTTGAGCCCGCTCAGGAGTTACCCATCCAGCAACACCTCAACCTGTGGAACCTCAAGATGGATCATCTGAAGCAGCGCCCCATACTATGGATCTCCTGGTGAAGCTGACTCACACCGCCCCGCCATCAGTACGCTTGCAGATCCATAGAAAGGTTAAGGCAGTTCTATAGTTTGCCGATACGCAGTGCAGACAGATCGCAACTTGTTATACCTGAAAATACACCACGTAGATCAGAAAGAATCACAAAAGGGAAATTACCCATTAGAATCAGCAGTGTTTAACGAATTTATGTGAACATTGTAAAAGTTATATATAAAATGTGTTTTTTTCTCTATTATGTTCTTCGTTTAACAATGGACTCAGAGGCTGAGGACTGGCCAGCCCAAAAACTTGTATCCTGTACATAGTTGCACTAAAGTGCCTTCTTAATGGTTTCACATGAACCCTTGACTCACCTCTGAACCAAAAAACCCGTGTGGTGTGGCACTGAGTTGAGGTTGCATTTGGATGTCCTGCAGCCCACCCAGGACCCACGTGAAGGTTGGTGCGGGTCCTTCACAAGTATCTTGTATATATATTTATTAAATGTTACTTGATACTTTGTATTTCTATATGTAAAATGTTATGTTCGTAACGTTCAAGGTGTTCTCACCTCCCGGATGGGAAGATGTTATTGTTTCAATGTTTATTGCATAAACAAAAATGTCTCTTTATATTTACAGCCCGGGAGTGCTGTCGTTTACCATGGGGGAATGTGTAGCCCTGGTACACAATACCAGGAGGATGAGTTGTAGAGGTAAACAGTTAAGGTCTCTTCTGACATCATGTGCACTTCTGACACCCCAGCAGGGGTGTGGAAGGGAGTGATTTAGTCATCAGTGTTCGGACTTCAGAGTGAGAAGTCAGTTTCCTGTCCTTGGACAGAGTAGAAGTCCAGTTTAAGTCTATCATCAGTTCAGAAAGTGGAGTCTGGTGTAGGTGGTCTGTATACACCTTAGTCTAAGTCAGAGCGTGCCCCACTGGAAGAAAGAATAACTATCTATTAAGAGACAAGCAAGGCGAAGGGCAAAGTGGAAGGAAGGTAATTGGAGAAGTGCTTTTGACTTGGAAAAGTCTCGCACGTTGCAACCGGTTACTGGGGACGAAGGATCACTATTGTACACATAGTGAAGAAAAACCAGGAATTACCGGACCCTAGGTCGCGGCAGACAGGCCCTTTATAGTCAGAACGTAGCTGGAGTCAGGGGTGTGAAGACTTTGAGTTGTGCACGACAAAAAGATTCAGCTCCCTCGCAGGAGGCTTCAAACACAAATTTGACTGGCAAACAGCTAAAGACTAGCTGGAATCATAGAGAGGATTACGCTTAGGCTTGGTCGTACTCAGCTTCATTGGAAATGTAAAGGAGGCCCCTAACTTGCTTATCTGTGCCTCAAAGCTCATCCTCCATCAACCCCATCAGCCTCCCTGGGACCTGCCTTATCATCCTGCAAGTAAAGGTAAGGAAAGACGTGACCGGTGTGAGACTGAGTTATTATTGCATGCCTGCACAATCCTCACCTAACTACCGACCTGAGGAAGAGTCCCACTTAGGGACCCGACATCATAGCTGCATCACCATCCCCTCAGAGATCTATAGCAGCGCTGGTACAAATTACCAGAATACTACAGGTGGCGTCACGAACTGTACATACATCAATCCCCTGTAAATATATCCCCAACAACGCCAGACCGCCCGGGCCACAGACCGAGCCACAGCTACCCTGTGACAATCCCCATAGATTTACGGGCTCGGCTCTGAGTACCCCATTGCCCTGGTAACCCACAATTGGGTGGCGGGTCGACACAGTGCCTTATCTGGTTTTACATAACCAGCACACTACCTCTGAATACAAAAACCCTGTGGGTGTGGCACTGAGTGAGGTCGCATTTGGATGTCCTGCAGCCCACCCAGGACCAACGTTGAAGGTTTGGTGCGGTCCTTCACAAGAAATTGTATATTTATTGAATGCTATTTAATACTTTTGTATTTCTATATATAATGTAATTGTTTGCAACTTCAAGATATCCTCACCTCCCGGATGGACGAACCAATGTTTATTGTTTAATGTTTTCATGCATAAACAAAACTGTCTCTTTTGTATTTTACAGCCCGGAGTGCTGTCTTTACCATGGGGGAATGTGTAGCCCTGGTGTTAGGCACACACAGTAACCCTGGAGAGTGTGTGGCGAGACAGCATTTAATGCTAAAATATTCAATCCACTCAACATATACTAACACACCCTTAGGGTAGTGCAGTTTACTCTTGATGGAGTGGTCAAGGTGTATGTGTTAGAGTGATTAAGTCTGTGTCGGACTTCAGAGAGAGAAGACGTCTGGAGGGAGGAAGCAGTCCAGATTGCTCTATTATTCAGTTCGGAAAGTGGAGTCTATAAGGTGTTTAATTCACCTCAGCCTAGTCAAGCTGTACCCTCATCAGAATACACTGGAAGGAAGAAGAAGTTTAGTGCAGAAAGTTTCAGTATCCTGTCTAAAGGACGGTGTAAGTTCAGAGACGTGCTCCTGCCTATTGATAACTGAGCATCTGTAACTAACTTTTGAGTGAAGGAAAAGAAAGAAGTGAATGCTCGACCCTTGTAGTGTGAGTGCTTATGTTTACCAGCAAGGACAAGGCGAAAGGACAGTGGTTTATGGAATAGTGCTTACGGATTGAAGAAGTCCGCACATTGAACCGTCACTGGGGACCGAAGGATCACACTATTGCTTCAAGCTAGTGTAAGAAAACCAGGAATTTACCGGACCTTAGGTCGCGGCAAACAAGCCCCATATAGTCCAGTACGTAACTGGGGTCAGGGGGAGTGAAGACTTTGAGTCAGTGCACGACAAGAAAAAATTCAGCTCTCTCCAGGAAGGCTCCTAACACAAAACGACTGGGCGGTACAGCTATAGATTAGCTGGAGTTATTGAGGGAACTACGCTTCAGGTGGTTGTACTCATTGTATTGGAAGTAAAGGAGGCCCCCTAACTTGTCCAGCTGCTGTCTCAAGATACACTCTCCTTGATCAGCCCCCCTGGGACCTGCCTGAACATCTTACAAGTAAAGGTATGGAAAGACGCTGACCGTTGAGACTGTGTTATTATCTGCACCCGACTCACTAACTTCATAGACTTTGAGGGACCAGTCCCACCTGTAGGGGACCCAAAACTAGGCCTCCCCACCCCCGGGAATCTACAGCAGCGGGGTTTTACAAAAACCAGAAATCAGGGGCGCACAAGTATTAAATCTATCCCCTGTAAATATCCCAACATACCCAACCGCCCGGGCCCACAGACCGAGCCACACTACCTGTGCAAAACCCCCATAACTTCTAGGGGCTCGCCTGATACCCCATTCCCCTGGAACCCAAAATTTTGGTGGCGGGTCGACACATGTTTTTTACCAACGGGAACTTAACATTCAACATCCTTGAGGGGGTTTTTGTGAACAACTTGCCAATATTTTCTAGATGACTGTCCCTGTTAAGGCCCAGCAATAGTTTTTAAATTTCTATTTTTTTTTCCATGGCTGCCCGTGACCGGGATTTTCCGGCATGCCCAGACTGCCCCTTGTCCAGACATGTCTACGGCCCTAAATGTCCTTAAAAAGTCAACAATTAAAACATAAAAATCCTCGTACACGATCCTAAGCAAAAAAAAAAAAAAATGTAAATAAATCTGTGAAGGAGAAAAATGTTGAAAATAACGTTAACAATATTTGAAAAAAATGGACTACATGGCCCCTATATGTCCTTTTCACAAATGTCTATCTATTAAAACAAAAAAACTCTCTGAAATTTATTGTAAAGGGGTTTAAAAGAGGCTTCAGGGTTGATATGAAAAGGATCAAATAGCTACATCGAAGCTGCTATTTGAAGTGGGAGTGAACGCATAACTAATATTTGAATTTGGGCCCAAATATAACAACTGCTTTTTTAATATAGCTCCCCATTTATTCTAAAAGACTTCTAGCACGCCAAATATGATTGGAGCCCTGCCTTTCTGTAAAATCATATATTTTCGCGGATTACAGCATCATGAGACGCATGGTTAACTGATAGGACGATAACTAATATTTATTGGGGAACTATAACAAATTTTTTAATATACTCCTATTGGATTTGGGAATTGACTTATTGCACGCACAGTAAGTATTGTGAGCCCTGCACTGCTGCAACTCATTTAAAAAGCATTGTGGGGGGAAGTTATTTATGATATACATGCTTATTGAGAAATTAAACCCAAAAAAGTGATAATTTCCCTATTGGGGATATTGTGAGTTTCATAGACTGCATATATATGGACAAATTTTTAGTTTTATTGTTTTCCAGGATTTATTACTTATCATAAAAGATATAGTTTTGCACTTAAAAATTTATTTGAATGATTCAACCTGTCT